>JBBPPQ010000300.1:0-18213 GCA_038092035.1 Leccinum disarticulatum
ATGTGGCAAAGACTTAGAGAGTTTTGAAGTGAGACTGTTATATAAGCCCAAGTTCCCACACTTGATGTTGAAAAAAGCGGACATGCTGACAAATTTATTTGTAACTGTTTTTACCCCCTACACTATATAAGCAACTCAGGTCGAAGATTTTATTCCCACACTCTCTTTTTTTCCCACTTTCATCATCCACCACCCATCACCCACCACACACCACACATCACTCACCACACATCACTTACTTATGTTTTATTACTGTTTTTATACTCATCTCACTCACTTATGCTAGTAAGTGTATCAAGTGGGATCTTATAATTCATCACTGACTTTGTTTGATAGCATCTTGGTAGACTTTGGTAGACTCAGTAAGCCTATTCCTACACTTTTTAGGGTCGGATGTAGACTTGGAGGACGAAGGCTAAGACGAAGGATAGTCGAGCAAGCGTAACGCTTGGCGAGACTTGAAGGCTAAAGGACTGAGAGTTCGACGAGGAGGATCTCACGAAGAGTCGCTTCACTCGAAGACTTAGTGACACACCCGAAGGGCTGAGACTCGAAGGGACTAAGGACACACCCCAGGAGGGCTGAGGTTCGAAGGTACTGAGAGACGGGGGACTCGAGGGAACGCAGAGAACTCAGGTGATATTCCAAGTAGCTCTAGCTTAAGGTTACAAAACGAGATGGTAGTCTATATATACTAACAAGATGGAATGCGAAGGAATCGCATGGAAGGGATGCGTCATCCGCAGTGTGGATGAGTAAGAAACTGCGGAGGATCAGTAATACAATGACAGATGGATGACGAAGCGATGGTGTCATCATGAGTCATGAAAGATAGGGAGAATGCGGAATCACGACCGGGGAAACTAGGAACTAGGAGATAGGGAGAAGCGAGATCATCAGCGATGTAGAAAGGGATGCGAAATCGCCCGAGATCTATGATACAAGGTAAGGACAAAGTAGAGGCGATAAGCATAGCAGAACGAGAGAGAAAAGAGATACATAGAGAATTCAGGAGACAGTCGTAACAGTATGTAGGGTTTGAGAAATAATAATAATTTTTTTCATGAGCATTTTCTGTGTGACATGAATTGAATATCATGTAAATAATGTCCATATCTATTGAATGATGTGATGTACTGTCTAGAATTATACCATAAATTGTCTAACATACTGCTAACATGATGCATATCTTGTATAATGATAAATAAATCAGTTGGATAAGTAAGACAATATACCATAAATTAGACAATAAAATATCTAGAAATAGTATATATTATCGAAAATTATCAGGATTATGCAAGGGGGCTATGAAATCGATACAAATTGTGGTATTTGTGGAGAATAGGATATATTATATTCAATTCTGTGAAAATATCAACAATTGTGTATTATACTATGGGGGTGGTTTTTCCTGATGAGTGTGCCACAGCACATTTTAATTGTGACTCGCAGAACTCCGAGTGAGTCACGGTCAATGGTCATGAGTCACAACTAGGGGTCAATTACACCTAGCTACTCGTCAACCATGCCTATAGCATCCCACCCTTCCACCATCTCTTGGTCCTCCCCCCACAACCACCTTCATCACATGGATGTACATGTTTGCTTCATCGAGGAGCACATTTAGCGGGGGGGCGTTTAAGCTGACTTGGGTCCCGAGCGCCGGGAACTTGGCAGACATTCTGACGAAAGTTGGCCGGTCATTTGTGGCCATTTGGCACATTGGCTAGCCAGTCGTTTGCCGAAAAATTCCTACTGAATGGGGTCCGCCCAGATTATCATCTGATACCCCAACAGCTAGCATGTCGCCAAAAAGAGTCTCTCGACTGCTTGATCCATATGCTTTTTCGAATGCAGGCCCCAAGAGTCTAATGGCATCTGATGAAACATTGTCAGAAAACAGAGCACACAGTATGTTGACATGGTTGCTTTGATCTCCCCTATTGGCACTAGTTAATTTACACTGCATATATATATATAGTGGACATACCGTCACATACCTAGTCTCATGTTTGTAAGTATGTGTTGTAGCCTAAAGTTGCACCATTTGAAAGCGAAAGACCTCCAGGCATGAGTTGGTCCCAAGTTAAGAAAAAGTTCATAATAGATGGATTACCCATGTTGACAGTGCTTCCATAAGCTGCTTCTTGTTCATTCGAGAGTATTTTTCCAAATTTCCTAGCTTGGCTACGCAATGTGCAACCAGTACGGCCCTTGGAGACCTCTTGAGTGCAGATGTTGACTTAATGGCAGAAAAAATGGCACCACAGCATTAAACCAAGAATCTGCAATCTTCCTATGCTTGTCGCACGTCCGATACTTCCACTGTTTATAGTCAACGTCATCAATGTCATCCAGTTTCTAAACAAAAGGAGCAGAAATTTGTGGATGAATGTATAGAGTTTAAAAGTCCAGTCCGGTTTGGTCCCTTTGTCATTTTAGGAAAGACTGGACGAAAACTGTTTTTTTTTTAAAAACAAAAAACAAAAATACTGGACCAAAACCGGTTGCAACTGGTTTTTTTGACCCCTGGTGTGACCAACAACAAAAAACATTCTTCAAAATTATGGTCAAATTTGACCATGTTAAATTATTTTGGAATGATATTGTACATTTTCAGTGGTAAAACTTGAAAGATTATAGATCAAACTTAAAAATCATGACAAATTAAAAAACTGGTTGCCAACTGGTCCAAGACCACAAAAAAAACTGAGAAAAACCAAGACCATGGGCAACCCCGGTCTTGGTCCAGTTGGGTCTTTGGTACTTTGACAGTCCAGGACTGGACTTTTCATTGCACTGAGGCGAGATCAACGGCTTTTCATCCAGGCCTAGAAAATTATGAAGGATACATTTGTCACAAATATTGTGTATGACCACTGGTTTTTTTCCATTGCTGGGCATATCAACAGGAAAAATGTCCCTGTCCAGCAATAGTTTAATGGATGGCCTACAGAGCATCAGTGCCATCCACTGTTTCATGCAATTGTAGATGTACTGCCTAGCTGGAAAAGTACGGTGCCTTCTGGAGAGAACAATTGTTTTCCTAAGTTCGCAATTGCAACATGAGCTGGAAGGTGTTTCTTGATCCATACAGCAATCCGGATAGGAGCCAGGATAATGGAGTGCATAACAACAGAAGCACTTGGGCCACTATCCAAACATTGCTAGGAAGCTTGAGACGACCGAGACAGTCCCAGAGTCAACAGGGGATTGAGAGGATAGGGCGACTTTCAGGAGAACATGTATCCCAGCAAGTAGGAATCCACAATGTTCCATGGAAACACCCATCACCAGATAAAGCACTGCGACCATCAAATAGCTTGTCAAAGTGATAGTTCCTATTCCCACGAGCCTGTTCGTTAGGTATTTATTTTCTTGCATGAAGTCAGTGCAGGAAGTAGTGCATCATGCACATATATACCACAATCAATGGCTGGAGTTTACATTTTAGACTCGACTTTTTCTGAGTTGATGATATCTTTCCTTTGCCTCTCCCAGATATTCATATTTTGATGCTCTGATTTGTCCAGTTCCTCTGCAATATCGTGGATAAGATTATCTGCTCTATTCCATAATACATGGTTCCTGATTTTTCCCAACCTTTCAATAGCAAGTATATGCTCCAGGAGCTGCACCTCAAATGTGATAATATTTGCGTTCTCTGGAACTCAATGATCAATGGCGCAATGACCACTGTTAATTCCTACTTTGGTCTGTGGTGGTTGAAGCATGATGGGGACAGAACATGCCTAGATATGTTTATTGTTATCCACATACCAGCATCATGACAATTTGACCTACACAATTAATTACTTGTTTCTTTTCTTTTTTTCTATCTTTTTGTCTTTTGTATACATCAGGCAATTTTAACTATTATACTAATGGTGCTCTAACTAGTAGTCATGCATAAGTGGATTATTAGCGAGAGGGATGGGAAGAAAGGTTTGCTCTTAAATAATGACCGGCGATTTGAAGTATATAATGTTTTATTAACATCCCAGCTAGTTTAATCCATACAAAACAGCAAACAAAGCCGGCAGACAGAACACAGATTTCCTGCAACATTTCATCCGAAGACAGGTTCTAGATAATTATTCTACTGTCATTGCCTGTATGTGATTCAGTCAATCAACATCAGGGAGCCTGAAAGACCCTCACCTCCACTCAGGAGTAATGAACTCCGGGAACTAATAGCAAGCACATTGATAGCCTTGGTATGACTAGCCTTTTAAAGGCCGGTTCAGTCCAGTTGTTTGCCTTATTTGGGCATAACCAAAACCTTAACCGGTGATGGAAATTTCTAATTTGGCAAAATATGGACTGGACTGATAAAAACTGGTTTTAATTGGTTTTCGTCGGTTCGTTAGTCGGTTATAACTGGTTGTGTGGTGCCCGACAATTCCCACGCACTAATCGCTTTCTGTCCATAATTTCTTTACATTAATTGGTTTACACAATCTCGAGATATGGCCATTTTAAGATATTATCAAATATGTGCTTGAAGTAGCTAGAATATTCAATATCAGACTCATTAGGAAGTGGTTCCCACGCTTAGTAAGTCAAATCTTGATGGAAAAATACCCAAAAAATATGGAAAAATCGTTGAAATGTAGGTGATATAGGGGTGGGAATAGGACAGCCACAATAACTGGTTATGACCGGTTTTTGTCCAATTTTGAAATTTTTGAGATTTCTGTAACCTTCACTGCAACTTATCTGTAACTGGACATAACCAAACCTTTTCAAGCGGTTACAAGCGGTCACGGTTCAGTTAAGTTAAGGTTATTTATCAGTTATGCAACTGGACTTTAGAACACTAGGTATGACAAGTCAACATAAGTTTGTGAGATATCTAAGGCAGCTTCAATATTTTACAATGTTCAGGTGAAATGCATGGACTTACATTGGTGGACATTAACAATCTTCCATCTTCCATCTGTCTTCCCTCTTTCTGTTTTATCCTTGATTCTTCAACAAGGACTGAGTGGCACTGGCTCCAGAGGCTATCAAGGCTGCCATGCTTGCTCATGGAATAAAGCTATTGAATAGTAAATCATCACCAGAGACTTCGATGTCCAGCAATACAACCATCCATCAAGGCAAGCAGAAGGCTGGACAAGCATTATGCCAGAGGTTTAGAAAATGGATCTACCATGACATGCATTTTCTCCTGAATAACTCACATCCCGTAACTATTCTTGATGTAGAGGCTCAAGTAAACGACAAAGATGAAATCAAAATTGAAGAAGAAGAGTATGAAGGTACGTTACATGGGACAATCATTTGAACTGTTTGGGCTCTTCAAGTATAGAGGAATATATCATCCCAGATGGCAACAGTAACCTGGAGATACATTCACTATGTTCACTGCACCGTCCCACTCGTACAGAGCCTGCAGTTCAGCAGGGCATTCCAGATACAGACAAGCAGTTGTAGAATGGTGAGAGGAACTTTTCATGTCTGTTTCACTAGTAGTGTTTGAAGGTCCAGTCCTAAGACTGACCACAGACCGCAGACTGGACCAGACCAGGCCAAAAAAGACGGATATTTTTGGTCCGGTCTTTCCCAGTTTGACTTGGTCTTGGTCTTGGTCTTTTCATTTCATTTCGAACAATAAAAAGACCGGTTGCAACCGGTCTTTTTGGTGGACCGATGTTGCCCCCTATTTGCATATATATCGAGGTATTTACCCTAATTTGTGCATAATTGTACGATTTATTTTGAGGATGTTATGATATATTTTCCAAAGCTACCCATTTCAATGACATGTAACTTGATATTGACCATATCATGTCCGCATATGGGCCGAATTACATATATATTAGCGGATCTGAAAGGCACGAGTCCCTACTACATCCGGCACAGCCATCACTAAGTGTGAATTCCATGGTAAAAGATCACATGAAATGACATTTCTTAGTTAATAAAGTCAAAAATAACATCAATTCTTAAACATGTTGTATCTCAACGGCCCCTGAACCAATTTTGATTAAAAAAATATGGGCTGAAAGCCAGGAGTCGGGCATATGTTCCACACCCCTGAAAACTGGTTAAAGACTGCAACTGAACCGGGAAAGACTGAAAAAGATCAAAGCATCGGTCTTTTTTGCCCTTGATCCGGTCTTTTCCAAAACAGGCAAAAGACCGAACCGAACTGGACCTTTAATCACTATTCGCTAGTGGACCATCTCCGTAGGGTTACTGACTATCAACCATCTGGTGGAATGCACCCCTACCCATACCCAGCATTTACCCGTACCCAGTTCAATGGGTACAGGTTGAGCCCTGGGTATTATTAATTGAGACCCATATTGAGACCCACACTGCATATACACATGGGTATTACAATTAAAGTAGCTACTTGTGGTATACTTTTGAAAATATTCGAACTATTTTGTTGATCTATGTACTGGCAATTGCATCCCAACCCGTAGTGAGCTCAGCTTCCTCACCTTCAACATCCGGCAACCTCACCACCTTTTCAATATCATTCAATGTGACTAGGTTGAGTTGGCTCTCAAAGCCCGAGACAGAGATGAGCATGTGTCGACTGCACTGAGAGGCGAGAATACACATGGGAAAGGGCCAGCCAGCCCCAGCTAAATAACCTCTCAATGTCGACTGAGGTTGCTTTCAAATATTTGAGTTAGATCTGAGTCAACTAGTATGGACAAAAATGAGAATAATAATACCTGGTATAGTCAGATGATCCAACACCATCTGTGACAATTGAGGGTAGATTACGTGGTGCTTGTACCACCATTGAATGACATCTGTCACAGGCTCAATGTTGCTGCTGAGGTATTGCTCAGTTTCGGAGCAATCATCCTTTTTTTGCTTGTGACCTAGTCCCAATATTGTGTTGAAGATATTGATATTTGACTTCACGCCAACCCCATCTGCTTCTGTATCACTTTACTTGGTGTCGTCCGAGTTGGTTCCCTTCCAACTTGGAATCTGACTCTATCTGTACGCTGGCATAGCAAGCATCAAATATATTCCATGTCAGTGTCTCTGCTGTGTCAATCCACTCAGCTTCCCATTAAGCCACTCGAAAGTACTCGAACTTGTGTCCAGGATGGAGAACTAATAATTATATAATTAAATCAGTTTGAACAAGCATAGATGAGTCAAAACATATCCATAGCGATCTGATACATTGCCGACTCATCAGTAAGTTGGTAATAGCGGTTGAGCATCCTTGTGCTGATTCAGATTGCTTCTCGAATGGCCGGGGTATATTTGAGATCCAGGGACTGTTTGCCAAACACTTGATCAATATGGTCCATGGCGGGGATGACAGTGGGGAGGTTTGATGTACTGCGCGAGAAAAAGAGCGTGGCATCCTTGAAAAGCTGTGTGGTGCAAATGCAGTGGCAGTAGTAGTGAGCAACGTGTATGAAATATGCTGTAGTTACTGAGTAAGCATGTACCTTGAGGACACCCATGCAGTGAAAAGAGTGTGGCATCCTTGAGGAGCTGTGCAGTGCAAATGCAGTGGCAGTGTCAGTTGACAGTTGTACAAGGCAATTTCAGTGGCAGTGGCAGTGAGCAACATATATGAAATGTGCTGTAGTTGCTGAGTAAGTACATACCTTGAGGACACCCATGTAGTGAAATTTTAAGGTGGGCGGCTAGCCCATGATGAGGCTTGGGTAAGCCCATGCATTGAATTTTTCTTTGTAGGCTAGCCTGTGTTACAGCTGGCCTGGATAGGGTTGGATGTAGACTTGGAGGGACAAAGACTAAGATGAAGGAATAGTCGAGTAGACGTAATGTCTGACGAGACTCAAGGACTAAGTATACTTCGAGGAGGAACTCACGAAGAGTCACGTCACTCGAAGACTAAGGGACTGAGTACACATCCAAGAGGGCTGAGGATCGAAGGGACTGAGAGACGAGGGACTCGAAGATTGACAGGGAACTAGGTGATATTCCAAGTAGCTCTAGCTTAGGGTTACAAATCGATGAGATGGTACTTTAAGTACTACTGAGATGGAATGCGATGGAATCGAGAGGAAGGGTTGAATTATCTGCAGTGTAGATGAGTAAGAAGCTGTAGAGGATTAATCATACAGTGATTGAATGATGACAGATGGATGATGAATAGATGTCATCATCATGAGTCAGAAAATAAGAACAGTAGGAAAGAAGCGGAACTGGAGATAGGAGAAGGTCAGATCATCAGCGATGTGGAACAAGACACAAAATCACCCGAGATCTAAGGTACAAGGTGATGACAAAGTAAAGGCGATAAGAGAAAGAGAAAGAGAGAGAAAAAAGGCATAGTGAGAACTCAGGAGACAGTCATAACAGCCTGAAGGGAAATCATTGTAATCAATGACAAACATCCACCTTGTCTCCCAAGCAATCTAATACATTATCAGTAAAGTGTCATATAGTGGTAACAATATCCATTCCTGATCAGCTGCTATACTCCCTCTGTTCACTTGGCCATTTTCAGCCTTGCTGTTGCACAATTGACATTGAATTATATTTGCATACAAATAATTGTCTGAATATAACACACAGGTGGGGTGTGATAAGTTCCATCTGCTTATGTCAGCATCTCCACAATTTCCTGATGTAACATATAGAATCCTGAGCCCCTCATAGTACTAGCTTATTTATAATGGGGCTATTGCCGACATACCGAGAATTGGTTCTGTCCATTTGGGGTGGTGGAGCCATGTGTAGAGTGATATCCTGGCATTCTAATAAGCAATGGGCCAAGGCAATCGGCTGGGAGACCACAGAGATATATCACATTCAGTCTCCTCTGCCCTACTAGTATAGATGCATAATAGATTTGGCACTCTTCAGCATGTAGTTTCGGGGCTTTTGAATGGCTGGGCCGCCGGCTGTGAAGAGATGTACAGCATTTCAATGAGCCATGAACTGAGCCAATTTGTTAGGAAATCATGGAGATACCTACAATTCTATCTCTGAGGTCCATTTATATGGCTGAGAAAGGGTTCAGTATTCCTCAGCATGTACTTCTGAAACTTCGGAATGCCTGCAGCAACTGTTCCATGATTAAATAGCATGCTGATTATTTCATTTATAATGCAACCACATTCTGATAAGCTATAGACTGACTCATTTGGCCTCAGAACCATTGAGTGTGAGCAGTAGGAAAAATATAGTATCAAATCTAGGGAACTACCAAAAAAATATAGGGAATACTGAGTGTTAGAAATGAAATGGGCCAATGCTATGAAATCCCAATTGCCTCAGAAGCAGCTGAGATACATCAAATTTCATTTCTAACACTCAGTATCACAGAAGATAGATTTTTAATTGTTTGACATGGACTTGCGAGGCTTCGGGATGGCTGAGGCAACTGTTCCGGTATTCCATAGCATTCTGATGGGCCATGGATTTTTGGGAAGTGGGCCTGTCCACATGTTACGAGGTCAGTATTACTATCAGGATGGCCCAGAGCCTGTCCGACACATGCTATGAGTTCGGAAAAATTTCGGCATGCAGGCCCATCCGCACATTATATGTCAGAATCATGTTTGGAAATCAGGCAATCTATAAGCTATGAGATCCAAGCCATTTTCAGTTTGCCGGCCCATTTGTAAAGTTTGGGTTTCACATCATTTTCAGGAAAAGAGCCCATCCATATACTATAGTGTCAAAATCACTCTCGTAATGTGGGCCTGCCATCCACTTGCTATGGGTACCATATCACTTCCAGGAAGTGAGCCCATCTGTATCTGATGGGATTTATTCATCTCGGGCCTGCCCTTTTGTCACATTGACATTTTTCTCGGGCCCAACATGGAGTCAAGATAAATATTGGTGTTCTGTACCACAGGCTACCCACAATCATCGAAATGTTACTCCAGTATGTGCATGAAATTGCTTGGACTGGCAGGTAAGTTCTGTGATATTACTTTGGCTGTTCAAAACTAAATACAGAGGATCATCAGTATGAATAGTGGATCTAATGATGAGTCTCAGACGATGGGAAAACAAGTGATGATGAATTTGGTATAGTGGTGGTCATTTGTTATTTGTTGTGACCTGCAAAATCATTAAGTACACCAATGCTCAGATAAGCTTTGAGAAATATGTGGAGTCTGTTCAATGCTGTTATAGTCTAATCATTGTAGCAAGACTTTGTGACTCCTTCTACTCTCCTAATGCTATAATGCTCATAGCGAGGGCCCATGTATGGAGCACTATCATAATACTATGACAACATCTCATACTATTGATGGAAATGACAGCATGTAATAGTGTTGTCAACATGTGGCCCAAATTGAAAGCTTATCATATTTTCTTGGATGATTAATAAATATAAAACAATTGAGCAAATTAAGAGACTATGATACTGTCCAGTGCTATTGTAAGTGGGCAAGTAGTTCTGGCCCGGAATGAAGGCAATGTGAAGCTTATTTGTGTGTGCTGCTGGGGAGCTCGAGGTGGGGCCGAGGCATTATTATTGAAAGGAGTGCGTGGAATGGTGGATTAGTTTTTGTTGTTGGAGGGAAATCAAATCTATTCCCCTCGTGGTGGACTCCAATATGTAAGTGGACAAGTAGTTCTGCCCCGGGATGAAGGCAATGGGGCAAGTTTGGAATGTGAATGGCTTGATGAAAGGAGAAACGTCTGGCGTGTGAATGATCTGAGCAAAGGACAGCTTAGCGGCAGTGGATGACGACGGATGGCAAAACGTGAAACTGAACAGAAACGAACGGGCAATCTGAATACTGGCCTTTGAGGCCCATGTTCATGATATATATATAGTATACAAGTTGCTCAAAGGAAGGGAATGTGGCTAAGGCGCTGTATACGTGATAACATGAAGAGGTGAAACTGAACAGAAATGAACGGGCAATCTGAATACTGGCAAGGCTTCGAGGCCCATGTTCATGATATATATATAGTACACAAGTTGCTCAAAGGAAGGGAATGTGGCTAAGGCGCTGTATACATGATAACATGAAGAGGTGAAAGTGTGAAGGGTTAGTAGTCCAGTCCAGGCCCGCACGTGTCCTGCGCATTTATATCAGTGCTGGACAACCACCCCTTGATTTGCTGATTTGAATCATCTATTATTACTTGTTCATCAAAGCCCACTCTGCACTATTCAAGGTCCTGGAGCTAGTCTTTGAGAAGGCAGAGCCTTATTCACTTTTGAATAAAATGGTATCCAAGGATCTCTCCACTATTTGTCAAAGGAAATTTCAAGGCCACAATAGCCAACTCAATTGTCAAGCACAAAAATATCACAGAAGAATTCCAGTCAGCTGTCGGTACCAAATCATCAATCACATGGAGGTCACTATAAACAACTGGACACAGTTTCCATTCCTGGTATGCACACCAAACTGTATGAATTTCAATGTATTGCTAACTTTGAGTTGTGACCTAGTGGTGTTGCTATCATGAATTTTACATTGGCATTAACAGCTTGAACCAATAAGGATACCATTAGTGACCTCTTCTCGTGCTATCTTCTACCTAGTAGCCTCCATCAAGATCTCCTGATCAGGTTGAATCTGTTGGTATTGACATTTACATATGGGTTAACTATTTGGGATTTGAGATATTTATTGCAAGGTACTATTGGAGTGCGTAGGGCATCATGGAAGGCCGAAGAAGTAAATGTGCTAATCAAGTATCTGCTCCAATACCAATCACAGGGTGGTGATGGAGAAATATTTAAAAAGGCAATCTACAGTAAATTGGCTGTATATCTAAAAGTGGGCCCCACCAAGATGGGTGATATGTGCAAGGGCAAGTGGAACTCAGTACATATTGCTCATTACCATTGGATTGTACTACTGATTATCCCTCAGATGAAAAGTCTGTACCAGGACATCAACACATATTGGAATAGATCTAGTGTGCATAATACATACACTCTCTACTATTGCCATCACCATGATCATTCTGACTCAGACCAGCATCATTGTTAACGTAGTGCTTCTCTGGTGCAAATGCCAGGTATCAAGCAAATTCAGGGTCACCATACAATGCAGTGATACACTGGATAATGTCTCATAAAAAGAAACTCAAAAGACTCTCCCACAATGACAACTTCTTTGCAGCAAAATTGAGGCCGTTACATCGGCAACATGTCAATAAGACAATTGAGCTCAGTCGAGTTTGTAGGTCCAGAGTCTCGGTGACCTGGATTACATTGGATATGTGGTAATGCGGTAGTTTCCAGCTGGTGAACAATGTTTGGGCACTCACCCCTTTGATCTGGGGCAAAGTGCTGCCACTGGCACAATGATGAAGCAAGGTCATGATGGTGCATAGGAATGAAGTTTGATTACAATAAGCAACATGACTCAAACACGTATTTTGACTTGGCTGCCAGCACCAGGGGGTCAAACCAAAATGCACAACAAAGTATTGTGACTTTCTTTTTCTAGTTCCACATCCATCGACTTCCCCCCTTCTAGTCTTCTCTCTTTTCTTTGTCATCATCAACGAGTACTTATTAACCAGTCATGTGACTTTCACATGATCCCATGATGGGACTTATCTCATGGTCCTTGGCCTTTTGGCTGCCACACCATGTTCATTGGCTTCATACAGCCTTTACTTATTACTCAATATAGTTATTTCATAGTGTAGTATGGTGCTGGCTCTCATGTGGTCCATGCACAGTGTAGAGTATTATATAATATATGACCAGAGGAACCAGAGGAACCAGTCTAGTTCTTCTCGGCATTGAGTCTAAACCCTCTACCATGAATTGAGCTCCCCTCACTTTACCATACTATCAAGACTCAGTGCACAGTAACCCATATATCCGCTGAATGACCCATAGGCAAGTAACCATAGACTTGCACTCCCATACTTACTTCTTGCCTCCATCTCGAGGCTCCGCACATAGTGTCATAGGTTAGAGGCTGGAATAACAGGTGGGTGCTGAACTCTTGTACATCCTGACACCTGCTTGGTCATCCTCTGGTCATGCCACAAGAAGGAAGTACTCAACAAAGTGAAGAGGGGAAACAAGGCAGGAGGGAAGATTATGGTGTGATTTTGCTGAGACAATAGACATCATGCATGCATCATCTACAGGAAAATAAACACAAGTCATTGAAGAGAAAAGGAATACATACAGGTACAGATCAGCCATGACAACTTGGCTTTTCATGATATTTTGTGAATGGAAAGAAGAGTGTTGCTGGATATGTACCAGATATTCATTCTTGTTACTGAAAAATCCCATTTGATATTGGTCTGATTGCCAGAAGTGCCATGAGTTCCAAGTGGTATTGGCATTGATTTGAAGGTATTTATTTCACAACAGGCTGCATCTCCACAACAGGTACACCTGCCAGTGTGTAATCTGTGGTAACTGTGTCATGGAGAGTGACCATAACATTGGGGCTTAAGAAACCCAAGTTTGGGTTCACAAAATGGTTGTAGAAAGGTTTGGATCCCTTCGTTGAGTGTTGCTATCCAGGAGCAGCCTGGGTGAGGAAAGATAGTGTTTAGTCCATCTCAGCAAACAATGTGTCCTCCAGGGTGATGCCTTGAGTGACTCTGTTTGAAGATGAAGAACATGGTAGAAATCAAAGCACCTTATATTTTCCTGTCAATTCAGCAAGGTAGCAACCTCTTCAACAAATATATTATGGTAACAAGTTGTGCACTTGAAAGGATTCTTCCTTTGAGTGATATGCAGGTGCTTGGAAACATCAGCAGAGCATTGGTGCAAAGCACCATTGGCAATGGTATTATGAGAACTCTGCATCAGCTTGAGCTTTGGAATGTTGAAATCATCCTTGATGCTTTTTGTACCACAACACACCTCTACCTCAATGATGACATCCTTAGTGAGGTGAAAGTTGTTTAGCATGCTCACCATTTCTGCAATAGAGGAATTGTGAACAGGGTTCAGAATCTTGGTAGATAAACTCAATTAGTGACCATATCATCCACTCCAGAACATTTTTTGCAAGCTGCTGTAGTGATCTATATGTCTCTACTGTTATATCCACCCTTTTAGTGACTTTCCACACACTCCTACAACATCCCACTTGTAAATTCTTTTATGTTCTTTTATGTTCTACTAATCATTTTGGTGTAGCTTGCTGAACTCATCAACCTCAGTGGCCAAAAATGATACAAACACTGCTTGCATCTATTCTCATGGGTGGTGCAAGACTATTAAAGCTCGATCAATTGTCTTATCATATAGCCCTCAAAGAAGGCCTCGATCACCCATGCTCAAATACAGCCCCCTCCTTCATTCTAGTCAGTATTGATTTATTTAATCTACATGCTCATAGTTCAAATTTCAACAGCTCTTCAAGAACTTGCCCAAAACTCTGCTGTATCTGATAAGCCTATTCAC
Organism: Leccinum disarticulatum; assembly: GCA_038092035.1. Taxonomy (NCBI): domain Eukaryota; kingdom Fungi; phylum Basidiomycota; class Agaricomycetes; order Boletales; family Boletaceae; genus Leccinum; species Leccinum disarticulatum. The sequence continues at coordinate 14,339 of JBBPPQ010000300.1, forward strand.
AGCAACGCTTGCGCAATGTTGACCAGCTCATTGCATTCTTTGAGTTCGAAGGTGTTGGAAGTGGTAGATTTTTTTTTATGAGGGATCGAAAGTACCTAGTGAGCCCAAGGAACTTCATCAACTCATGTAGCGTTGAGGGGACTGGCCACTTAGCAATAGCTTCTAGTTTTGCCATGTCTGGTTTGATGCCCTCACAACCGACTCATGCTCCACCGTAGACTGCTTCCAACATGAAAAGTAGTGTTTTGGAAGGGGAGACTGATAGGTCTTGCTCCCGACACTGCTATAGGAAGCATTGTAGACGGTCTAGTAGTTTGTCAAAGTCATCACCGGCTACACCGTTGTTGTCAATGAAGGTCTCTAAACCCAGATCAAGGGAAATGTCATGGAAGGCTTTCACCGTTAGCTCTGCAAAGCACGCTGGAGATCCCATGACACCCATAGGCATTCGGCCGTAGCAGTGGTATCCTCTACCTTCTGTATAGATACACATAAGGTTGATCGTCGTCCTCCAAGGCTTTGACGGCATAGAAACCCGGTGCGAAGTTGATGACACAGATATATTGATGGTCTGCTAAGTGTTGCTGTGTTGAAAGTACGAGCATTAGAGTACTAATCTAGTAAATAGTTCACACACTACTTGTATTATATAAGATAGCTCAGTTGCATCTGAGTTTAAATAGAAGTTTATGTTGAGAATTATGGTTTCACTTCACTTCTACACCATGTTTCTTAGCGTGACTCATAGCGTGACTCATACGAGTCTCATGTGTGACTCATATGTGACTCACTATCTCTTATCTTTGCTTATGCTATTCGTGTTACTCATCACTTAGATAAGGCTTTAACGCCATTGGACAATAGCAGTGTCTTACTGCAGATGACTCATATCTTCGTCATCCTTCCATGATCTTCTATAAAGTTCTATCTCTATTTCCCTTTTATAGGAGAATACATACATAGATACAAACATCTCTGTATTGTATATAAACCTGGAGCTATCACTCTAGGATAATAACGAGTCTTCTACTCATTCTTCTATTTACCTCTCACCTAAGCTACTTGCTTGAGTTTTTACACTCTCGTAACTACCTTCACCTTGTTCATTACCTTCAGACTATAACAGTGAATATCTCCCACTGTTCTCTTAGTTCCCTATCAGGCTACTGTGCACACAATCAAGACTTGCTATCTCGATAGGTTATGAGCCCTGAGCTTTAAGCCTTTTTCTATACTAAGAGCGTCAAGGCATTTGCCATCTTTCGATATCATGATGCCTACCCCTCAACACATAGTCTGTTGGGTGACTGGTTTTCTGAGCCAGGTTATTGGGACTGTTTATCTTCTCTTAATGAGAGATACCCTGCCCACTGGGACCGGAGACCAAGCCCTCTGGGTATACACTAGAGGAGAACGACTTGTCCTGGACCATGTCCTTGATATGAATCGTTTTTATCTCGAGCTTTATGCTGGAATTCCTTTCTCGGACTTGCACTATGAGCTAATGATCAACTATCATATGATAGACAATTTTCTTCCTACTGAAGGACCTGAAGACCCTTTAATGGTTAATCATCCTCCACCACCTCCTTACGTGGGTCCTTCTCCAGCTCCTAGCCCTTGTCCTCCCTCGGTTTCTCCCATACCAACTCCTGCTCCTCCTACTGTCCCCTACTTGCTTCCTTGTCCACTTTGCAACCATCCTCTTCAAGAAGGGAAATCTTGTAATCGAAATCATCCTCTACACACAGACACTACAGTCATATGTCAAGGAACTACTCCTTCTCCACAATGCACCACTCCTATATCCTCTCGTCCATTCATCCTCCTACGTCATCATGGCTTGCGCAATAGGCAACAAGGCTCGTCGCGCAATGGAACCTCCTCACCATCACAACGCATTCGCGATGGGCAGACTTCACAGACCCCTCGCGCCAGAGGACGTTGTGGTGTTAGACGTGGTGATCCGCCAGCGCATCGCCCTGACGTTCCCAGTGCCCTCTCCTTTCAGAAGAGACAGTCCCTTCAACCTGGATCGTGTGTCTAGAGGTCATCGTCGAGGAACTCAATCCCTTCATACAGCAGAACCACCCACTTGTTCCTCCGGTTCCGCTTCATACTTTGAGGCACCTTCCACCCTCTGAGGTGGGCTGATGAGTGGATCCTTTCCAGATTCACTCTGTCGAGACTGGAGCATGTACAATCAACTCTTGGATGTACACAGGTCTGTATAAAACCATAGGCTCTGCCTATGAGGGTGCCGGATATGCTTTCCCCACCTTGGTCCACGACTGGACTGCTTCTTCGTTTGTCCACCATCAGGGTTTCGAGATCCTCAATTGCAATCAGTTCCATCCTTGCAATGCCAATGACCTTTTAGAGGCTTCACTATGTCCTAATCTCGCCTTTCCCAATCTCCCCATCATCCTATGACTCAGGCTGATTGGAATCGACAGTTCGATCATTTCCACCATCACATCTTCTCACAGTCTCAGACGATGGTCCTTAAGTACTAACGAGATGGAATGATAAGGAATCTTGAAGAAGGAAAGAGTCATCCGCAGTAAGAATGAGTAAGAAGCTGCAGAGGATTAATCATACATGAGTAAGGGATATGACAGATGCTGATGAAGCATTGGCGTCATCACGAGTCAGACACAAAGGGAGAATGCAGCACAGAGATAGGAGGAAATAGGAACTAGAGATAGGAAAAGATAGGATCGTCAGCGATGTAGAACGAGACACAAAGTCGCCTGAGATCTATGATACATTGTGAATACAAAGTAAAGGTGATAAGCGAAACAGAGAGAAAGAGAAAAGAGATACAGTGAGAACTCAGGAGACAGTCGTAACAGATATTCTCACCAGAAGTACGATTCGAGACGGCGCGGGCCATGCTCGCCCTCTCCACCTTAGAGAAGTGGCACCTTACAGGACTAGATGTCCGATCTGGGTACCTCTATGGAAAACTGGAAGAAGAAATCTACATAATACAAAAGGCAAAGTCCTCTGACTACTCCACGCCCTATACGGTTTAAAGCAAGCTGGCTTAACCTGGTGGCATGCATTAGATCAGTCGATGAAGGAATTAGGCTTCGAGCATCTCAAATCAGGCTGGCCTCTTTATCTATCGCAATGGCAACAATGTTGTAATAGCAATAATCTATGTAGATGACGCCCTCATCTGTGGACCGAACAAAGCTTTTGTAGAGAAGCTAAAGGCCACATTTATGAAAAAATGGGAATGTTGAGACCTTGGTGAACCATCCGAGTTCCTGAAGATGAGGATGGAACTAGGGTGCCATCAGCCCATGATGCATCACATGTGAGCCAATGGACTTAGCCTGTCTAGGTGATGTGCCACATGTTTGTATGTGGTGGCATCTAGCGCATTAATCATGGCGCCACTGTAAACGACCGTGTGGATGCAGACTCACTCACCATGTGGTCCTTTGATGGCCCGGGCTGGCCTGGGATGCCTGTGTGTCTGATGAGTGATCCACTGGCACCGAATAAACATCAGTAACAGATGGATTGATTGGTGATACATTACACAACTCCGGGGCTGAGGATGGGTTTCCTATGTCAGGGGTGGTTTCCTCTGGGTTTTCGAGCTGTAGTTGGATATGTATGGTATTGGATATAGATGGGTTTGAAAAGACATGTACGTAGGAAGAAGAGTCAGTTGAAACATTTATGGGAAAAGATTTGTATGTAAGGTTTGGACCTGGCGACAGGACAGATGCAGGTTGTATCCACAGGAGTGGGATGGGTGCAGGGGCTACTGCATGTCCACTGCCTACTGTGGTAAGGTCATCTGTTAGTGCTTGGTCCCCATTAGGGACCTGCCAATTTGCAATGGGTGTTACCCATAG
>JBBPPQ010000301.1:0-18209 GCA_038092035.1 Leccinum disarticulatum
TAACGGCATTCGCTTCATGCATTTTGTTTCGCGTGGTGCCTGGACGTTTCAATTCTACAAAACCCTCCCCCACTATTCGTGGGAGTCGGGGAAAGTATCTATAATGCAAACGACTCGGAGCCCATTCTTCGACAATACACAACAGGAGGGAGGAAAGCAACAATAAAAGATACGGCCCGGGTGGGCAGAAACTAAGGCAGAATTTTACGACCTGCTCGGTCTATCAACCCAGCCGCATCACAAGTTTCAGTGAGGAAAAAGACCACACTCACCCGAACGTCCCACCCGCAGGCACCGTCTTGTACGGCAACCCTTTCCCGTCTGCCGTATTAAAAACACCGTGTTCGCCCCGATCGTCCCATTCATCGGATACTTAGTACTGCAGCGCGAAATATATGAAAATGATAGCTAAACCTAAACCCGAGTCTAACGCAGCCGATAACACGTCTGTCTCCACCCAAGGGAGAGAGAGAGAACAAAGGGTGTCGTCAGTAACGTTCCACTCCCCACGTCCGCGTCTCGAGGGATGAAACGATACTCACAGTTGTACTTGACCCACCACGCAAAGTAACGCCTCCGGACGTAAAACTGGAATATGAACCCAACGATCGCCCACGGCACATAATTAACTGCACTTGCAGGCGGAATCGCACCCTTACCACTATAAAGGACGGGAAAGCTGCAAGTGTGATCCGACATCCACCAGTTGAAAAATGGGCAGAATTCAACCACGAAAGACGGAAAACGCACTTGTTGTACTGCACAAAACTTTTCGGCCATTTCATATGGATCATATACGCCACCAGCGGGCAAAGCGCACCGATGAGTAAAAAGTACGTGAGCACTAACATAGATATATGTATGTCCACTGATCAGCTTCCTTCCACGCGAGACGAGCAATGCACGACGACCCACCTCCATAAAGCTGCCCAGGAGAGAACACCCTCATCGGCCCGATAACTCCCCAAACGATGCTCTCAGTCCCAAACACCTCCGTGCTTGGGCATAAGAACCCGTTTTTTTGTGTGGGGCTGCACATGTCTGGGATGTTCGAAAACATCCACGCCTGTACGCCAAGCTGGGTCGTTGTCGTACAATTAAGGCGACTTACTTTGTCATATGCCTCAAGCACCCTTCAGCTTCCTAGGACCCAGAGAATCTCGGCGACATGCTAGCTTGGTGATAAACCTGAATGTGTATACATCACATCAATCTCTTTCAAATTTTACCTGACTCACATTTGACGACTGCCCCAGTGGACAACACAGAAGGTGGAAGAGTGATTAGGAGCTGACACAAAGCTGAGTCACTGCATGAGTCATCTGAGCCGCGTCCGCGTTCGTCACATTACTAATATAATATCGTAGCGGCGCACAGTGTCACACCAAGTCCCCGACTGTTCGTGACTGTATTATGTAATATGTAACGGTAATTACTGACCATTCAAGCACGATTCGTGTCGGATGAATAAACAACCACAGGTGGTCTTCGTAAAACCGCGACGTCAGATCCGTACCGATCTTGGAAAAAAGCGGAAAGGAGACTGCAAATGCTGCGTTCAGAACCCACCGGCAACTCAACTTCATTGAGTTTCCGCATAGTCGTTCAGTAGTGCGCGCACACACACAGTCTTTGTAGAACGGTTGTGCACCGATAGAGAGAGAGCAGAGTTAACAAGGATGTCTGCTTTTAAGATAAACAAACCTTGTTTATTGAAACTCTCTGAATGAGAGAACCATCTCGGCAAAAATGATGTGCAGTCATGTAGTACACGAGAGGCATTGCATTGTCGCCCTTTGAGATCCACAAACTCTCTCAACAAACAGCAATGAGTGTATTCGTTGAACATTCGCAAAAAAACTGACCGGTTTTACGACACACACGTCCGTTGCAAAGTCAAAAACAACAACGTTCAATCCATCATACGTCACACTCCCACAGAATTCAGTTGTGCAAATGCCACAGTGGACGGCATGTGTTGTCAAAACATTCCTCAACCACATGCAGAAATTGGCTGCAGATTCAAAATATTCAGGATAAAGGTTTGGAAAATATAGCGCATCATAATATATTGGATAGTCTCGAACATCATGGGCACCATCAGGTGGGCAAAGACTGTCATCAACGAGTCAACGACACAGATAGAAGCACACGGAATCTTGTTGACAAACCTGTAACATAATAAACAAAAAGAATGAAAAAGATCACTGATGTGCGAACTTACATAGCGCGACAACGTCGACAACGTCCGTCGAAATGTCGTGGCTGGCAGAGAGTACTTCAATGGGGATTGATGATTAATTCATCCCGCATGAATCCGCAAATTCCATAATTGTACTAGCTGAGTCAGCGGGGGTATACGGCGGGATTGATTGTATGGTGCCTGGCCGATCGTGCACGACAAAACCCTCCCCACTATCGTGGGAGTCGGGGATGGAGATATCCGAGTGAACCGCCGTGAAACCTCCAGTAGTGGTGGGTAGCCTGATACATGGCGGGTTCTCGTCAGTAGTATCGTATGGGTTTCTCGGGTGATGGGCTGCTTGAACACTTGAGCCGTTCTTATCAGGCGCAGCTTTGCGCCGTTCGGGGCCAATCCATATGCACCTTTCACCAGCGAAACTTGCTCAACGATAAAAGAGTAAAAAGGACATGAACGATCTGATCGGATTTGCTTTTCGATGTGACTTCAGTCGCTTTCCCACATTGATTGTGGCGCGGGCGAGTTGGGAGCTCGAGAAGTGCCTCCACTTCGTAGGAGCCGGGGATTGCTCCGGCTCGTCCCGAGTCATCACTTGCATATAAATTCCAAGTGCCAGTGAGTGTTATCGTCCCCACGCAATGTCTTACTGGACGGCTACAGGTACCCTACTTATTGGGTGTATCCTCATTCTGTATGATATCAGACGACGAGCCCTCATTCGTCGAAATATGCACCCGTTGCCCCCTGGACCTCAAGGATTACCATGGATCGGCAATGTCATCGGGTTTGATACAAATGCTCCATACAAGACATATACCCAGTGGGCAAAGACATATGGTAGGTTGCTGCAGAATTAATTTCGCTCCGTTCACTGATGCCTACATTGGCGCAGGCGATATAGTTCATTCCAGATTTCTAGGAAAGGATGTGATCATCCTTAGTTCAGAGAAGGTTGCCCATGACCTGCTGGACAAACGGTCCACGAACTATTCAGATCGTCCCAGTTTTTCTGTCGTGGCGGACATGTTAGTCTGTCTCTTCTCATCGTGCTGCTAAATTCTATTCGAATATTCCAGGTATGGACTGGACTATGCTTCTGGTCTGTTGCAATACGGCGATAGATTGCGCTTGCATCGGCGGTTTTTTCACCAAACATTTCGTCTTGATGCGGCACTCAGATTCCTGCCTTTGCAACACCGCAAGGCATGCCAACTTCTGCGGCAGTTGCTCGTCACACCCGAACAATTCAACGATCATATATTCGAGTAAGTCAATACGTTCGTTTGGAAAGTGGCATCCAACTCAACCCTCAATCGAGATACACAGTGTCGATCATTCTGAATAGTACATATGATTATGACCCAGCATCGACAAAGGACGAAATCTTCAACATGGTGGCAAACTACCTACCCGTTCTTATGTCCACTTTGCGTCCAGACATTATGCTTATACTCAGCACCTTTCCATTTTGTGAGCTATCCACTTGCCCCGTTTGTGTTTATTTACAAGATGAATCATCTTGTAGTGTCCCATCTCCCTTTATGGTTTCCCGGTGTATCATTCAAGAGAAACATGGAGGTTACGCGTGCGTATACCAAGGCTTACCTCGAGAATCCGTTTGCGTACTCTCGTCGAAAAGCGGTAATAGACACTTCGATTCGATTGCCTATATCATGCACGCTGAATGACTTATCTAGTCACGCGATCATGTCGTACCGGCGATGGTGTATGACGGACTACAATTCATGGAAGAGAAAGGGCTTTCATCTGAAGAATCTTCCATGAAAGCACTGATGCATGCAGCTGGGACCGCATTTATGGGTGCGCAACTCCAATGTCTCGGTCTTGAGATATCCCATTCACCTCGCATAATCTTCTAGCCGGGTCAGCGAGTGTATGCGGCACATTATCTTCCGGGCGGTAATATTCAATAACAATAAAATTAGACCACTGCAGTCCTGGGAAAATTCTTTTTGATGATGATGATGAACCCTGCAGCACAAGAAAAGGCACAAGTACAAATTGATGCAATCGTGGGCAAACACAGGTTGCCGTCCATAGAAGATCGGCTTTTGTTGCCCTTCGTGGATGCCATACTTAGGGAAACACTTAGATATATCACTGTCAGTCCGCTAGGTTCGTTTTCGTCGCGCTATTGTTGTCAGTCTTTCTAACCTGACACGCAGCATTTCCCCACGTTGCTGTGGATGACGATGTATATGAAGGATTCTACATACCAAAAGGTGAATAATCCATGATCTCTGTGAGTGACCTGACACTTATTGATATTATTTCCAGGTTCCATTATTGTAGCGAATGTGTGGTCAGTACCCTTATATTTTACATAGACTTTCATACCATATTTCTCTAGGTCAATGGTAAACGACGAAGCAAGGTATCCCAACCCACATGTGTTCATCCCCGAAAGATTCCTCCACGATGATGGCTCCCTAAAGCCAAACGATCTGGAACACCTTACGTTTGGATTCGGCCGACGCATTTGTCCCGCAAGACACTTTGCAGACGCGTCTCTGTGGTCGATAGTCGCCAAGGTACTGGCCGTCTTCAAGATACTGAAACCTATGGACGAACACGGTGAAGAAATATCCATAGATCCAAAATTCTCGGGTGGGATCGCCATGTGAGTGGGACAAACATGTGTTGGATATAGTACTAATTCTCTGTGAAGACGTGCCCTTCCGTTCAAGTGCAGGATTGTGCCCAGGTTTCCAGGGATGGATATCGGGAAACTGGAAGAGCTCATTGGCGCTAGTTCTGCTTAACGAAACCTTTGTCATTTTTCCTGAATTGATGTAGAGTAAGCGATACATATACTTGCTCGATGCAAGAAGACTTGGAGGTGATTTATGTTTTACTCGGATGGCTTGCCAGTGCAATCATTGTGTAGTTGTCTGAGCTTGACTATATGCTTGTGACAAGATTTATGCCGAATTGTTTGCCGTAATAAGCTGTAGATCTACGAGCCCGCGTCGATGTCACTCAAGGCGATCCGACCCGCGCCCGACACGTTGACCGCCGCTTCCCTGGACAACGGTCCTCGTCTTCGACGAAAGGCAAGAGAGCGTCTCAAGACCTGCGTCCTGGAAGAACTCTGGTCGATCTGGAGAACCAATCCCCGCGTACCCTCGATCGAATCCAGGCGATTATGGGCTGCCTCCCGCAATGCAAGCCCTCATCTGGTCGACAGCTGGTTCTTACGTAGAAGGACAGGCGCAAAAAAAGCAGGACAACCGTTACTTGACGGATCGTATGATCTTTCGCTCGACCAGCCAGCTGCGCCAAGACGAGAACCATCCGCGACCTCTGTCAAACCTGAACAAGTTGAAGCTATTCCCGACCTGTCTTCCGATGATACGCTGGCCTACCCACCAGATGACAACAACTTGAAGGACATGGATGCCTCTTCTGATACCATCTTCGATGAAGATGTGTTCACAGAACTAAAAGGAACCGAGACGACTGCATACAATCAGCAACTTCGCTTTAAAGACTGCCAGTTTCAACCGAAGCTGAGGTTTGGCGCAATTCTCTTCTCTCACATTATTGACTGCCCTTGGTCTCAGCTCCGCTGATCTCGATACAGCAGACGATCACCCTGTCGAAGATACCCCGTCGTTCGGAAATCACTCCCTTCCCATCTGCAACCAGAGAATGCGAAATGTGTCCGACTTTACGTGTATACTTTGCTCCGAGGTGTCCGACCCACTTGAAGGTGACACGAACATCTCTCTCAACGAATCTCCATATATGCGCCAGTCTGATATGCAGGCACCCCAGGCGAGGACCTACTCCACTTTGACACGACTTCTAATTCGACAGGCAACCCATCCACGCTATATCCATGTCTCGACTTCTCTTCCGACATGCTTTCGGAACTCTCTGCCATTCCGTTCTTGTTTCGCACCCCCTCTGTGGTACTCCACGACACCATGACCGACTACCGGAGTGTGGATGACTAGTACAGGCGTGACCAAATTTTTGTAATCTACAGAAACTCATACCGCCTCTCAACTTGATCTCACGCCTCATTCATTCTGAGTCCATTCAATTTTAACGGCCCAGTCTTCATTAATCAAGATAATATACAGCGTCTCCATCGCACTATTTTTATTTGCGAGTATTGGACTATTGGTTTTTCGAAGCAGACGTGCGGTACGGAACTGGGTCATATTTTGTCAGACACCCCTGAACATACCGGAACTTCTCTCGACTCGGAGGACGGTGCCGTACGAAATGTTACTCTTAAAACACATCTGCTCGTAACATAGAGCTAATAGCGCAAGAACTGTCACTTATCAATAGTACAAGTGGTGCACGCGGATGGACCGGGCCCTCATCCCCGTTGTTATAAACTTCCAGCCGGACCTTAACTTATACTAACCTTCACTCACAGGCGTCAACTCCCTCAACGCGCAAGACATAATGCCAGCGGTAACAATCGTGTTATATGCCCACACCTTCTTTGCCCGTTGTAAATAGGTAAGCTATTTCTGCTCATCTTGTCGCCAAGTAAGTTCTAACATCAACGAAATCATTCTGTGACTTTATTTATGCACCTGACGACCCGTGCAGAGTCAATTGTGCCCACCGTGACAGGACTGTATATCGGAGGCTACGCCCTCGAGGCATCAGGCTCATTGCCCTTGTTCCTCGGCACCCTCGGACTAATAGAAATCGTGTGAGTATAAACATCTTTGATCACCGGGAACCCCTGACGAATGTCATACTACGCGTGGCGGTGATGCGCAGCAAAGACTCGGCGTCTACACACTGGGATCCACAAAGACACACCCGTGTTTGATGGTTCCATGACATGGTCAAGTTTGCGGGGATTTCATTTGAATGTGCTCGAGAATCCTGGTGATGCACACACGCATACATGCAATTAAAGAGAGAAAGAGCTCGGCAAGACACTGGGAGGCTGCGGAAATTGAATCGTGATGACCGCGGGCGACTCGGATCTCCTTGAATGGCTGTATCGGACGGAATGGTACTTACGCGCAGTCTGAACAGAGGCCGTTCCTAATACCTATAACCAAAAGGGGTTGACGTGGCATGTGACGGAGAGTTGCCATGCACCTTGTGGTAGGTTGGTTGTATGTGACAGGAGATAATGAGGCTCGGATATAACTAATCGCAATTGCTCCAGTTCATCGGTCAATAAACGGGATTTACGAGTAAGATGAAGGGACTTGAAGTGGGACCGAGGTCATGGGGGTCGGTTTTTACCTTTACTGACGCGCTCGTCGGACGGTTTGGCACGCGGTGAACATCGTTAACGGATCTGGGAGTCAGTGAAGACTGAAATCAGAGACGCGAAAGTCGTACCGTCGAATGAATTGCGTCAATGTCCGGCGAGGGCGCTCGGTAGGGTAGCGTTACCACTAGTGTCAGCCTCAGAAATTACGACCTCGTCAGCCGCCAGAGACATAAAAATCGGAGGGACGAGAAACGTTGCTTCAGTCTCCCTACCTCGCATCTTGCCCCGACGACTCGATTCTTTCGATATTCGACCTAACACTCTCTGCCTCAGTCATCGTCATGCGTGCCCTTGTCCTTGCTGCGATCACGATGATATTCACTGCCCACGCCTTACCTCGCCCAAACCTCGCGGCTAGCCAAGACGCAGACGATCTCAGAAACACACGTCACATATTCCACCACTTTGATCGTAATCCACGAACAGCCAACAGAGACCGCGAGCCTATGCACGGGCACAACACAGATGGACCGGGGTCATACGCCGTCACAGGGTTGCAGGACAAGCCACAGCAAGCCAGACGGTGGACGATGGCAAGGGAGAGGGTGGTAGACAGGCGGTTCATGCAAGACCCAGACTACAGCGAGGGGGAAGGTGGCTTGAACTCTGGCACCCCTGCATCCAATGCGATGCCCACGCAGCAACCGCCAGCCCAAGCGGAGAATCAAGGAGAGATGGCGAACAACCGTGGACGGAGCTGATGCAGGGTTGGACGGAGTGGAGTCACTGAGACGTAACCAGACTGAACAAGCCAAATAAGGAACACAGCCACTTGATGCATTCAGCTGGGCCTTAAAAGTCGTAATACATACTTACCTCTCTCCTGTGACTCAACTCGCTTATCACTTCGCACAAATGAGCTCAAGCCATCATCGATCATCCTCCACCAGCTTACCAGGCTACCGGCTCATCGAGCAAGCCCTTTATTGACCCAGAACTTGACGCCGCCGAGCCACTGCTTGGCACTAGGTCGCCTGGACGGTCCGGACCTGGAGGTGCCTTCTATGATCAGCCTGAACCGGGTGATGAGTCCCAGATGACTTCAAGGTATTACAGATACTCAGGAGTGTCGCTTCGAACGCTCATTCCCGTGTCATTACAGTACGGTGTTACCGTTTCCGAAAGTTCCACTGAAGTTCGGGCTGCCTTTGTCCGGAAGGTGTACACCATCCTGTGTGAGCACGCTCTTCCTTAATCTACACAACGTTTCTCAGCTTACACCTTCCGCAGTCTGCAAAATTGTGAGTTACTCCCTACCCAGTCTTCAAAACAGTGTATAACCTTCGAACAGCTTGCTACGTGCTTGGTCGCTGGCGGACTTTTCCAGTCCCCTGGAGTAATTGTGTGGGTTCAGCAAAAGTGCGTTTTCAACATTTGTGTGATATCCTTGTTGACTGCTTCCTGTTTAGCACATGGTCTCTTTACCTCCCTCTCTTCGGTAGTCTGGCCAACTTGGCCCTTCTCTTCTGGAAGCGTCATAGCCACCCTCTCAACATTGTGTTGTTGTCCACGTTCACCGTATTGGAAGCATTCGCTTTAGGAGTACTTACCGCTTTCTTTGACAACATCATTGTCCTGCAAGCTCTGTACGTTCGATTCCATTATCGCTCGTCTGGTTTACTAATTGCTCGCAGTCTCATCACCTTGGGAGTCTTCCTCGGTTTGACACTGTTCATTCAACCTTGAATTCGTGTGTTCGTTTTCATGTTCAACGACTGCCTGTAGTATGATTTCTCTGGTCTGGGGCCTTGGTTATTTGGCGGCCTCGTCGCTTTGAGTACGCCTTCGGTTATGCGAGTACACGCAATTAGATCTAATATTGATTCCGCAGTGATGGTGGGGCTAGTCAACTTGTTCATTCCCTTCGGGAGAACAATGGACATAGTTTACGCCGGCGGGGGCTGCTTACTCTTCAGCGGGTACATTGTTTATGACACGTTCATCATCACAAAGCGATTGTCCCCCGATGAATCATCTTGTGTTCTATCAGCCTTTACCTCGAGTACGTCTCCTTTCATTCATCGCTTGGCTGTTAATTGATTATTTTTGTTTTGTAGTTTCGTTAACCTTTGTAAGTCAATTGGCGCACTTCCACTGTCAATCACTCACAAATATATGTCTAGTCATTAACATCCTTCGCCTCCTGAATGACCTTCAAGATCGCTCAACATGCATGTTCTATGTTCTAGTGGCGGAGACACTGGGTTGCAATGGATCATTCGTTGCTGATATTTCGATTGCTCGCTGTTTATTGTTTCATTCGAGATCATGTATATTATTTCCATCATGATGGTCGCGAAAATGACTATAAATTTCTCTAAGCAGACGTTGCGCGACACGGAATTGGGTCAAATTTCGTCTCCAATATCGCAAAAAGGACACGAAAAATGCAAACAACTACCTAGAAGCCTTGAATGATCCTTCCTTATTTTATTCTGAAAGGCATTAGACGTGTTCTTTCATGTTTGATATACGTATAATGGAAACCTTGGAAGAAAATACCGAACTCTCAGACCAGCCAGACTAACTGCAGGAAAAAGAAAAAGAAATGTAATCTGCATGCTCTGAGAGCTGTTATTGGAGGAAAAGCCACGAACAATACGAGATGTGGTCCGCTGATTGGCAGATAGCTGATGGTGAAATACAGTAGATCACAGCTTTGATGATGCAACTCGCTCAACAAGGTGTGCAAGCTTTTCTGGGCTTACGTTCTCGTGTCGTGGCTTGGTTATGCATGGAACATCTTTAGGGACCCTAGTGGAGTAGGTAAAAACGAGGTCAGACGCTGGCCGGAATCGGGACGCACGAGGAGAAGCCAGAGGTCCATTCCACATTAACACCGTCCGGGCCCGGATCCCACGAAGGTGGCGCTTCGAACCGGAAAACAGCGAGCATAGAAACAATCGAGATCCAGAGCGAGGCGTCTGCGACGTACCTCCCGACGCTGGTAGTTGTCAGATCAACAACCCATGAATCAGAAACACATGAGACGCGTACCAGACACGTCGACCGAATCCGAAAGCAAACGATAGTTGATCGACCGATCGAGTTTTCTCGCCTAAAAACCGCTCGGGTTTGAACTTTTCTGGTTCGGGGAAATTGACTGGATCTTGTGACATTGCCCTTGTGAACAGGTCAGCTCATGGGGAGATCGAATTGTTCATCGCATACGTACCACGCATTCGCAATCACCGTCGCTCCTAAACACGAGTGCCAGTGATGCCGTTAGTAGTGCCCTCAACGCAGACAGGAATGCCAGTGATTGACCTCTGGGGATATTATATCCTTTATAGATGTCATCGTCTAAAGCTGCGTGCGGAATACCTTCCGACAATCATATGTAGTTCTGATCCAAAACATCATACTGTATCACTCAGTCTGCTTACCTAGAGGCACAACTGGGTGCCACCGTAATGTTTCCTTGACTACAGATTCAACGTAGGGGAGCGATAATCGATCGTCCCAATAAGGGAGCCTTGGCAGTCCAACTCCAATGACAGAATCAATCTCAGCCTGAGCCTGTGCTTGCACATCAGGGTATAAGATCATTGCCAAAATAAAGACCATGAGAGTGGAATGCGTCTAGGGGCAGTGTGATCTCAATGGAAGGTCTCCGGCGCTATGCAAGTATAGCTTCCTACCGTATCAGACGCAGCTGATTGCACGTGGTTTCAGCACATATTCTAACAATTTCAGGGAACTTACCGATATAAGCAGTCGCGCAAGCTTCCTTCGCTACCTGTTCAAGATAAGCTGCACCAGCTTCCGTGTGCGTCCCGTCCCGTATTCTTAGCAGGGCATCTGATACCATAGACGGATTCGCTGTGCCTTCCGCCTACAATGCGACCCGGATGTCGTTCGTTAGTCTGATATCGCACCACTTTATGTAAATGACCGGGTACTGACCATGCTATTTCTTACATATCCAAAGGGTGCTTCTACCCATCCTTCGATGGTCCTCCGGAAACTGAGGGCCTTGCGTTTGAAATTGGCGCCAGGGAACCAAGTGGGAATATGCTTTACTGGTTTTGGAAAGGTATAGCCCATCAGTAAGGCTCTCAAACCACTCTGTCAGTCCATATCACTTACGGAAAGGAAGGGCGGCTATCATAGCAATCAACTCTGGACGCATTTCCTTGTTTCCGATTTCTAACGCGCGCTCGATATGGGCTACCAATGGGTCATCTTTGCCTGAAGCTTCGTAGTCATACACGATTGACATGATCGTTGAGACACTGAAGCTATCGAGGACGGATCGTCAAAGCAACTGATGAACTTGCATGGAATTTCCTTACACCTGTAGGTGCTCCGAATAATTGGGAGGATTAGATACCAAATGCATGATCAAATTATGTGCTTTTTGTAACTGGAGGGGACGAAATGATGGTGCCGCATTCTGATGTAATGCTTGGTGGAAAATTTTGCGGTGAAGCCGCCACAGGTCACCATAAGGTAGAAATATAGAGGTGAATTTCGCTCCCAGACTGTTCCCGACTCTATGAAGTGGTCAAATGATAGAAACAGGGAAGTGAGCCTCACAAATCCACCATGACACGGACACCTGCCGGGCGATCAGAATAATTCTGGGACCTTCTAGTGAGAAGGTCTTGTGCGACCTTTTCGGAATTGATGACGATGATCTCCTGAGTTAAGAGTCGAGTATAAATGATGTCACCTGAATGCATATATCTGTTGGCAGGGACTGTCTAGGCTGTGTATGATAAGTAAACGAACCATATTCTTTACCCCACTTTGCATAGCTCTTCCAGGGATAGCTTGTATCGAATCCCCGGACGTTCCCGAATACTGGAGTTGGCGGGGGTCCAGGGGGAAGACGTCGAGATTTGGCCGCCTTCATGCGCAAATGAACTACTAGCAATGCAACATAGATAACGGATACAAATAAACCTGAGGAAAGCATATCCGAGGAATGAGGGAAAGAAACTGTGAGAACCGTACCATGTCCCACTCGGTCACTTATAATATTTACGTTGCCGTAGCGATGGTGTTCCGCTTACTCCCTTAGAAGCATCATAAATATTACTCCTGGTCCACGGGATTTTTGAATCGAAAGCTACGGATCATTCTGGTGTTTCAGTAGTAGTTGATGCCTATTTCAAGGCTCCGACGACGCGGCCTATTACAAACGAGCGCGGAGTTTGTACTAATCGTACGCTGATACTGTACAGTACAAGTTTCGTAGTTCCGGCGGCGAGGCACTGTCTCCTGTATTCTGCACTTGCTGAGCCTCGCGTCCTCCAATTTTAGTGCCCTTTCATATTATTTCATGTTCTAGGTTTGTCAAGAAGACTCTGTCACTGATCACGAGTGATCAATGAGTGTCCATGTCCAGTGGTGACTCAAAGAAATCATTCGAGTCGTCTAATGCTGTCACGGGTTCCGTGGAGGCAGACCTTTGACTGGTAAGACTTTCCGCCGTGATTGTAATTTCATCCAGCCGTTTGTAACTTTACACGACTCATCGTTACTTAGATTAGAAATATTTTTAGTCCAAGAACGATTCCTGGATCCATCAGGAGTCGAGGATTGGCGTCACCTGGCGCCCCTACGATCATTTTGACTCCATGGCAGCTTTGTGAGTCAATTCAATCTTGCCTGGGCACCTTGTAGAAATAAATTCGACCTGATAACTACGACCAAGTACTAACACGTGTCAGACAGGTAAAAGTATGAAGTACAACATAACTCAGTTAAGGTAACAAAATAAGAATTTAACTGACATAAAGCTCTCGCAAGATGGAGCCGGATCTGAATATTTTTGCTTTAAGATTGCAGCGCACCTTCCTTGTTATCGGGAGTCTGGTCACGGATATCTGTGATAGATTTCGCGATAGTGGCTGCTTCTCTGTTTGTGAACCCGCGCTCTTTCGTCAGTTTCTCCGTCAGCTCCTTATTGGTCGGACGAGCGCCATGCTCAAAGGACTAGGCAAGATTACAAAGAAGGCCTCTACGGCCACTCTTTCAGCTGGTACCGATGAGCCACCCCGCTCCACGACGCCAACGCCAGAAAACCCACCTTTGGGCTGAAGGTCTTGCCCTCCCCGCCGCCACCCCTCTCCCTCCCGCCGTTCAGGCCGCCTTGTCTACACATCAGGCAAATGTTGCCGCTTCCGTCTCCCCGTCCAGTGTCATGCAGAAACGCATTGCAAAACGTCATAGCGCCCGAGACAGCATACAACGCACTCAGTGCTGGTGGCTTCCCTATCTCGTCATGGAGTTCGAAGTAAACCAGGTCCTTATTACTCCTTTAGGCGGTGACCTACAGAAACCACTGTACATGTACCAAGCAGAGTTGTAAATATTCCTCAAGCCCTCCGATCTCGTCGGTGTAAATAAGGACTCGTATCTCATCCTCGACAAACTGCCAACGGAATTCGACTCGCGCGTAAAGGCAATGGAAGTCGACGAGCGGCGCACCGAAACATACACTGATATCGGCGGTTTGGAAAAGCAAATAGAAGAATTGGTCGAAGCCATCGTGTTGCCGATGGAACAAGCAGATAAATTCAAGACCATTGGTATCAAGCCACCCAAGGGTTGTCTCATGTACGGTCCCCCTGGACGTTCATTCCCTCCAATGTTCTTTCTTGTCGTGCGAGCTTCATCTAGGTACCGGAAAGACCCTTCTCGCCCGTGCTTGCACTGCTCAAACAAAAGCTTGTTATCTACAGCTCGCTGGCCCTTCGCTCGTGCAGATGTTCATCGGTGATGGCGCAAAGCTGGTTCGCGACGCGCTCGAACTGGCCAAGCAAAAAGCCCCCGCTATCATCTTTATTGATGAACTCGACGCCATCGGCACCAAGCGATTCGACTCTGAGAAGAGTGGTGACCGCGAAGTACAGCGAACGATGTTGGAGCTCCTCAACCAACGGGACGGTTTCTCGAGCGACGAACGCATAAAGGTAACGCTTTCGAGCATCTATCCTGCTTGATGCTGAGCTCGCGGAATTCTCCAGGTCATCGCTGCCACGAACCGTATCGATATTCTCGATCCCGCTCTTCTCCGTTCCGGACGATTAGACCGCAAGATCGAGTTCCCCCTGCCAAACGAGACAGCCCGCGCGCGTATTCTTGAAATCCAATAAGGCGACGTACGTAGAAGCCGGTATGATCGCTCTACGGGAGGGTGCAGGCAAGTTGACCCATGAACACTTTTTGAGTGGCATTGCAGAAGGTATGTTTTTGTGACCTGGTCACAGTCCGCGGCTGATCCCTCTCGTGAACAGTGCAAAGTAAGAAGAACGAACGAACTTTGCCTAGTGTTTCTTCCATGTCCGTCTTTTGCAATCACACGTTTTGTCTGTGACACACATCCGAGGAACGTGCTGGTCTTCCCGTTCGGAACGTGTTCATAGCTGCGTCACTGAATGCGTCACCATCCTGGCACGCAATGATTCGTGGCTCTGCGGCGCGGCTGTTACCCTCACGCACGAACTGCCTTCTCACGGAACCAGTGAGGCCTAGTGAGGTTTCACGCGCAGTGAGCGTTGCGTGGGGTTCGCCGTGCTCGCAACCTGGCTGCGCCCGTTTTGATCTTGTAAAAGTTGTCGTGTCTAATCACGTAGCCAAGGTGGGGATCTTCGTATAAAAAATGATAGAGAAGATGAACATTCATAATTCCGAGTGGTCAGTGCTTGTGGGATATGACATTATGGTCTTGTAATGGTAAAATTAGGTGTAAGTGATGCATGGTCCGCAATACATACGCCAAGATTGGCCAGCACGCTTTGCGTGGACAACAAGAGCGACACAATAGGTGTTACTTCTTGCTCAGTGCTTGTAATTGGACGTATTCATAGTAATCTCCGCGAAGAGAAAGCAGTTCGTCGTGTGTGCCAGCCTCACTGACCCGACCCTCCTTTATGAAGTATCTATAAGGTACCATCGTTAGATGATGATAACGTGCGACCGAAAAACAAAAAAGGCACGACTCACATGCAGTCAGCGTTCTGAATGGTCGAAAGACGGTGAGCAATTGCGATCGTTGTCCGACCCTTGGCAGCTTGATCGTGCGCTGCTTGAACCACTTTCTCCGAATTTGAATCCAACGCAGACGTCGCCTCATCTAATAACAGGACTTTCGGATTCCGCAAAAGTGCTCGAGCGATGGCGATTCGTTCTGCAGCCTGTTAGTCATCCTCGGGCTCAGTTGCAAATGGACCACTCACGCTTCTGACCACCAGATAGCTGAGATCCCTTGCCGCCAACTTGAGTATCGAAGCCACTGCAATAATGTCAGTGGGTCACCATAACTATCCGACGTCCGTAAACTCACTCAGGTAACGACCGGATGAAATCCAGGATGTTTGCATCACGGCAGGCCGCCTCGATATCTTCTTCCGTGACCTCGGATTCGGGTTTGGTTGAGCCAAGTAAGACATTGAAACGGACAGTGCCAGCATACAATGTCTAATGAAGATCAGCTGAGTCGTCGCGGATAAATATCAATAAATGGTACTGACTGGCTCTTGAGAAACGAGTGCGATCTGTTTCCGGTACTCTTGAACGTTGTACTCGTGTATAGGATTGCCATCGAGGAGAATACGCCCAGCCAGAGGGTCATAGAAACGTTCCATGAGCTGGATTCTGAGGGAGCTATTAGTGAACGCATTCGATCGAATTTGGAGGGACATACACGGTGCTTTTACCGCATCCACTGGCCCCCACGAGAGCAACGTATGTGCCAGGTTCCACTTTAAATGTCAGATCTCGGAGCACGCAAACGCCAGGTCTTGTTGGATACCGGAAGTGTACATTCTCGAACTGAATCTGGCCTTGAACCTTCTTTTTCCCTTCGAACGTTTTGCCAACAGTGGATTCGGCGTCTATTTCTGGAGTGGCGTCAAGTAGCTTGACGATTGCACCTGCGGCGCCGCGAGCAGAGGAGATGTCTGGAACAAAGAAGAAGATGTTGCCTGCTTGGATAGCCCCAAACGTTGTGCTCTATAAGAACGTTTGAGTGACTTAAACTAGACAAAACACGCTCAACGTACCATGAGAACCACGAAGAACGCAGTCGTGTTGATTTCAAGATGAGAAACGAGCACCGAACCATACCAAAAGACGAGAGCAATGACGTAGAAGGTCATGGACTGCGATAATGCATACAATAAATTTGTCCACACTGCCGTCTTGTTCGATTGTCTAAGGGGCTCTTCCAGGCTTTCGCTGTACAATCTCAAGCAGTCTTCCTCCCGAGTGAGAGAGGCGACAGTCCGAATAGAAGCGGCAGCTTCACAGGCTAGCTGAGCCGAGCTTTCGTGCGCACTCTTATTCTTTTGGTCTTTCAAGACGACAACGTGCTTTGGGATCGCTTAGCAGAAGGAAAAGCACCTGGCAAATTCAACTCACCAAGTGAATATAACCAGTGGAGATAAGGACGGGGATACAAGCTACACGACGTTGTAACAATCAGCAATAACATAGCAGACCGGACAAGATCACGAACCCATGCCAACTAGAGCGGGCTTATACGCGTAAATCAATCCGATTATCGATCCGCCAATAAGGGTCACCAAAGCCTGCACAATGCTGCTTGCCCGTTAAAAAAAATCCGGATTAAATCCAAAGATTATACTGACGCTCCGAGGGTAATGCCTGCTAATCCACTGATCTTTTGTGGGTTGTCACTTAGATTGGCGGTGAGGGAACCAGTCTGTAGCGAGTGAGGTCAGGGATGGCAAATCGAACATGTTAATTACGCAACGCACGCTATGCTCATCCTTGTCGAAATACTCAACTGCAGGAAGTAGAATGTAATACACGCCATGAAGTATAAGAAAGGAAACCTACTGTCTTGCCTAAGGATGGCCCTGAAACTGAGATCACGCAGCTTGGATGTAAGGATAGCAGCCGAAGATGCAAAGAGATAATTCTGCAAAGCCATAACGAGCGCCGAAATTATTGCAATGATGAAGAACCTTGACCGGAATTATAAATTTCGACCCAACAGCATGATGAGTCTCTTACCATAACGCGTTTCTATTCCCATCATCTCGCCGAACAGATGGCTCGAGTTGAGAGAAACCAGTAATTGCTTGACCTACGGTGTGTGAGCGGTTGTGGGATACAAGGGGAAACAAGGAAACTTGCCATAAACGATACCCATTACGGGGTAAACCATCCCCGTGACTGTGCAAAAACTCAGGTTCCCAACTCGGTGTGAACAAAGGAAGAACACTCACCGATAGCGAACATCGAGCCAAGTGCGTAACGCCATAGTCCCTCACGATTGAGTCGCCCCATCCGGATGAAAAGGTAAAACATACTGTACTTGTTATCGTCAACCTCTTTTTCTCTTTTTTCATCGTTCCTCTGTTGAGCAAGATCGGATCCAATGGATTGAATAGTCTCCTTGCGCCCAAGTGGAACTTCCTTTTCGGAAACCTTCTCTATTTCTTCAATACTGGCAGCCGCGGTACTAATACCGTCATCCATTTCCTTCGCCTCTCGGAGTTTCTGAGCATGGACAAGACGAGAGTAGGCACTCTGTTCGTCAGACAACAGTTCCATATGTGCTCCCTGCTCCAAAACCAGGCCATCTCCCATCACGTAAATGCAATCTGCGTCCTTGATCGTAGACAGTCGATGGGCAATCGTGATCGTCGTTCGACCGGCTGCAGCCTTGTCAAGTGCATCCTGTACGATTCCCTCCGACTGCGTGTCAAGAGCCGATGTCGCCTCGTCAAGAAGTAGAATTCGAGG
>JBBPPQ010000302.1:0-18160 GCA_038092035.1 Leccinum disarticulatum
AAGTACTGATTGATGTTGTAGAAATTAACGTCGACGAATACTCCGTGATGGGGCCTACCGTAGCAATAACGCGATCGTCCACAAACTCTTCGCTCTGGGGTAGACTCCTCGGACTTGGACCCAGATTGTCACTGTCGAAGGCGAGAATCCAGACCTGTCAATTACGTGGTGAGACGACGCAGCAAGGCATCATGATCGAGGCAAACTCACATGCAAGGGATTCAATAAACGTGTCCCCTTCTGTTGGAACTCATAGCGACCGTGACCCGCGATAAACGTCTTTAGGTGCGGACGTCCAAGAACCAACGTAGAGTGTACTCTTGCGGTCGACATTATAGTAACCATAGAAGTGGCCACGGACGGACGTCCAGCTTGCGCTTGAGCGAATGTTCCAATGGGTATGCCTTGATGAGTCCGACACAGTTATGAAGACGTCAGCTCAGTGCCCGGCAGCACGGTGGTGCTGGCCGGCTTCGTGGTCGACGTCAAAGTACTGATTGATGTTATAGAAATTAACGTCGACGAATACTCCGTGATGGGGGCCTACCATTACGATAACGCCATCGTCCACAAACTCTTCGCTCTCGGGTAGACTCCTCGGACTTGGACCTAAATTGTCATTGTCGAAGGCGATAATTCAGACCTGTCCATGACGTGATCAGACGACGCAGCCAAGGATCAATGAGATCGAGGCAAACTCACATGCAAGGGATTCAATAAACGTGTCCCCTTCTGTTGGAACTCATAGCGACCGTGACCCGCGATAAACGTCTTTCAGGGAAGACATTAAGTGCGGACGTCCAAGAACCAACGTAGAGCGTACTCTTGCGGTCGACATTATAGTAACCATAAAAGTGGCCACGGACGGACGTCCGGCTTGCGCTTGAGCGAATGTTCCAATGGGTATGCCTTGATGAGTCCGACACACGTTAAAGTACTGATTGATGTTGTAGAAATTAACGTCGACGAATACTCCGTGATGGGGGCCTACCGAAGCGATAACGCCATCGTCCACAAACTCATCGCCCTCCTCAGACTCCTCAGACTCAACAACACTTTAAGGAACACGGGAGTCTTCACGCGGTCCAAAATGTTCGCCATCGCTCCTGTCGATTGTCAGCCCTGAACAAGAAAAACATTGCCAATCGACTGGATACGATTGGAGCGAATAAAAATACTCACTCCTTGCAATCGTCTGAAGTATCGTCCGTTGAATAACGCCTCATCTTCGTGCCAAGGTCAGACCTAGACCACTGAGCAGCCGACGGCAGAGGGTCGAAAACTGTCTTCAAAATCTTGCCACAGGGTCGAAATCGCGACGCAGACGCTCCGTGGATACACGATCGTCATGAATGTCGGAATCAAGAATGTACACGCCCTCCACGACCAAAGCACGAAGAGGACCAGGGCCGGCAGCGACGTGGATCCCAGGGATGGGTCATTGTAGGTGGAAGAGCAAATCGTGATAAGAGGCTAAGAGCCTTCCGTGTCGCACGGCGAAGAATCCGGCAAATGCCTGCGGAGACCGAAACTGAAACTGAACCAATGTAGTACGCTAACCTAGTCCTACTCAATACGCTAAGGCGGTAGTCTAGATTACCGATCCGAGGAAAAATGCACTGACGCACTCCCCGTGGTGTGCGGGGGTGTGGGACTCTGCGCTGTGAGGACACCTCGGTCAAGCAGAGGGCCGTGGCAGCGTGATACCCACTAAAACCTCAGGGCGGGTGGCCCAATGTGGCGGTGGGTTGGAGGGCGGCTACTATTGCTGCCAGCTCGCCCGTTTGGTTGGTTTGCGCCGCTCCAGGGACTCGGAGGGCTGTGTTCAGGTGGTGTCCTTCCTGTACCCAGATTCCCGCACCTGCGGAGGCGTCCGCCTTCCCGTTGTTGGAGCAGGATCCATCCGTGTAGATCGTCAGGGGGGTTGGGGTAGTCCTCCGGCATGGGGGTTCCATAGTCGGTAGGCGGGTTCCGTGTCGGTGCGCGACTGGTCTGCGAGGATTCGGAGACAGTCCGTGATGTCACCCCGTGTGGTTACTGAGGGGTTAAAGAGAATTTCGTCTTCAGAATGCCGCGACCACGGCTCGTGAGTTTTTCTCTTTTCGACGGTGTGTAAGTGAGAGGTGGTCCTTCTCGGGTCGTATGAGTGGGTTAAACTTGGGGGTCATGTCGCTCATGATCTTACGAGCGTGGAGGGAACATTTATGGGGGTTCGTGCAGCCTTTGTGCCGGTCTCGTCTACAGAATCTGCAGGTGCAGCCTGCGTGGAGTCGGTGCCCGGCATCGTGTCGGAAGTGGCGTTTTGAGGCCTTCAGGAGGTCTTTGACTGTGCGGACACGGTGGATGTCTGCGAGGCAGGAGGTAACCTTATAGCGGGATAGTTGTGGAGGGACTCCGACGTGGTACCACGCTCAGGGCAGCTGGAGTTGGAGGTTCTTTGAGAGTTTGATGGGCGTGAGGGAGAGGCCGACTTTTTGGGCCGTTTGTAGCAGTTTCGCGACCCGGTGGGGGGGTGGGGGGTGGTCGTCGGTCGCTCGTGTTGATGGGCGAAGGGATGTGAGGAAGACGTTTACGTCGTTCAAGCTTTCTATAGAGGGTTTAATCCGGTTAATAATGGCATCCGTCAGAAACGCCCAGCTTGGTCGCCCGGGGGAGGAGTCCATGTAGGAACCAAAATGTTGTACAACGAAACATATATCCTACGTAGCCGAGTACAAATTACAATGCCCTCACGAGTGAGCCGAGATACGGAGAGCGAGTCCAACTTCGATATTTTGGTGTATGGTATTTACTTTCGACCACCGCGATATTTTCTGCCCCGGCGTTTCTTCGATGATACGGTGGGTGTGAGGAGTGTGCTGTCAGAGGGAACGGAGGTTGGAAGAACATTGTTTGCCGGGGGATCATCCACAGGGGCCTGGGGGAGCAAGTCGAGCCTACGGTGTTCGTTGTTAGAACACCACCAGTTGTGATACCGCGAAAACGCGGTATCGTAGAGCGAGCGTTGCATAGCTCGAAGGAGACATGGCCAGTCGACGGGGAACGAGGCGGTTGTCGAGGCAGCGCGCAGACGAGATAAAGTGTGGGCTGCCGTATCATCAGCCGCGTATGGCCCACCTAATTCTATCAAATCAGCAATTTTTGCCACCAGGCGCTTCATGGCTACGTCGAGTGAACGATCGACAGGCTCCATGTGGACGTCCGGATGCAAAGTCTAAGAAATGAAGTAGGTTAGCAACGGTAGAACTTGAATGGATGAATATTATAGTACCACTTACCCCAACCGCGTATGCTTCACCCCTCTTCTTGAAGTTGAATTCACCGTTTGACCCGCGGAGGAACAGGTTGATGGTGACCGATTTAACCTCAATCCATGTGATCCCTTCCACAACTACGGGCTGAAAATATTTGTCGGGGGTGGTAGACGGAGAGAAAGCAGAACGAGACAGTTCGCGGGCAGCGTGTAAAGGATGATGAATGGGGGGGAGGTCTCGCTTCTCCTCGCGGACGGAAATCATGAACAAAGCATCTATCTCGGGGATAACATCAAGGACCGCTTTTAGTTGGTACTCCATGTGAGATCGTGTTGAGCTAAATCCGCACTCCCCAACCCAAAACGGGATGGGTTCCAGGGCAATTTTGTGTAGGGGGCGTAGCTCTAAAGCGAAATCAGGCACGACAACGGTAGATCCCTTGCGAATAGCTGTATTGAGGTTGAGTTCGCATGCGATTTGTTCATCTTTATGGAGTCCATGAATCCATAGTGCTTCCTGGATCTGTCTGGCGAAGTGCCGGATGGGTGCTTCATGTATTTCGTAAGGGGGCATCGCGATGATCCGCTGGGTGTCGCGTCGGTATACAAGCCTTAGAACAAGTTCAGTGGATCTCTTAAATGTCTGGTCAAGTTACTTACTTGGTAGATATATGGTGTTCCCTGTGTTCGGATGACAGATATAATATGTGATTGAATTCAGCCGGCGAAACGCAGTCAAAGATCTTTTTGGTTGTAGATGATCAGTGGACTGGAAAGTGGATGAGAACTTCATGCAGTAACTCACCAATGTATCAGGAGATCGGATTTGAAGAGATCGAATGAGGCTGAGGCAACGACTGAAGTCGATAGAAGGAGTTTGTTGAGAGGCGTGAATTTGAGTGGTTTGAGGTGCTGTGTGAATTGTACTAGCAGAGTCAATTTTTGGTACCAGCCTCGTGGCTAGCTGATCGTGAAGCTTGCTGGGTGGCGCGTCTTCGTTGATAAGGGCATAGTCAGAGATGGGCGTGTTGTAAAACTTCTCCTTCCTCCAATCTTGTTCGGGTGAGGATTGAATAAACGCAGCTTGGTAATCATCGAGTTGCGATATCGGTGTCACATTACTGGACCGACTGGACACCGTCGAGGAGTCAGAGTGGCTCCTTGTTAGAGTGGGTGAACTGGGTGAACTACACATGATGGATGTTGACGGCACACTGGATCTTTATGTTTCAAATAAAACCGTGGCACAATGGACGATGATACTCTGATTACGTCAGACTGCGATGCGAGCAGGGAAGGGTTGTAGGATAAGGACAACAGAGAGTAGAAATATGTATGTAGAGAGGTCCGTTGGTCGTCCACACGACGTGACAGAGAAGTTCAATAACAGCATTCCTGGGAAACGATGAGTCAAGAGAGATAAGTGGAGGGAGAAAGCTGAGAGACGCACCAGACTGCCAGTGTAACTCAAAAACGGAGCAAGATGATCTTGCTGAAATAGAATCGACGAGGCCATTAAAAGTTCTGGCATGACCATGTCCAGTAACTGAGTTGTGCTATCAGATGATCATTGAATTTCGGGACATCTCGGTGGCCGAATAGTAAAAGGTTTAGTTCGAAGTGAACATCGCGGATGGTTGGACGAGGGCTGCGGGCATGCCTATTCCTTCGACGTTGTAGACAGCAGTCCTTACATAGAGGTTAGTGTGCGAGACTGAATGAAGATGGGGACTGAACGTAGACGGGAGTCTGGCAGCTTGAAGCCAATTTTCAGAACGTCAAGTTGGCAAGAGCGGAGTGAAGTCGCAGTTTTGCGGTTTTATGCCGTCGCTAGAAGTGGAATTTTGGTCACGAGCAAGAAACATTTGTTTTGAATATATAATATCCTACATGGTAAGTACATGTCGGACCAGTGCGGCACGAGTCGACATCATAGACAACAGCCTTTTTTGTGGGCGGTTGCCCTCCGAGTCCAATTCTCAGACTTAAACGCTCGTTTCTTACCTTTATTTCTGAGATCCTGCGTAGTATCTGAGCATGCGAGATCCGTTTCTTTCGGAGATCGTTCCCTTTGGCGGACGCAGATATGTCATAGTTTGAAATAAACACTTCATTAGATGCAGATATCGTCGAACATACCTGAACTTACTGTGTCATGATGCCTTCGACAAATTGTTCGTCTTTACACCTCGCTTCGTAATCAGCAGGGCTGATGCTAGTCCCATGACCATCGAAAACTTTGTTGGGTATTTTTGGAGTCGGGAGAGATCATTTACAAAAACCATGATGCTCAGGCTTTGCACGTTCGCTACCCTTCCCGCTCCGAGAGCTACCGCGGTATCCCGTCACAAGGTTTTTTGAATTTCTCCCGGTGTGGCTCTTCACAGTTCACGTCGAGTCGTTTCAACGTCGGAATTGACATAGGCCTCGGTTTCGAAGACATAAATGATCGAAAACAATTTGAATCGAGACCACTGGCAGGGTCCTGCCAGATAGAACCGGCAAGTGCGCACCATGTCCGAGTCTCTTTCCCTCTTCAAGACAGGAAAGAGGATTATGTGACCAATTTGTCGTCTGACTCGCTCGGCCCTCAGGTCTTCGAGTCAAGCCTCAGCATTTGTTTATGACTCCTCTTGTGAATATTCCCCGCGAAGAGAGACAGCGTGATCAACATCTAGAAGTTTCTAGTGATCAGTCCGAATCAAGTATATTACAGTCAACGTCAATCGCAGCGATCGAACCCGATACACAGTTTGGTAGTGTGCTACCCGCGTAGATAACCAACTTGATGATTGTATGGCCTCATCGTATTGGGTTACCACTCCCAGAATCCTGAATATCGGAAGGCGACCGTATGGCTTGTGTGGAGTGTATGGGTCCTTTTGGGCGTCGGTACGTCAACGCCACAGGGTTCCTGTCAATGTATTGACGTACACAATGTTCAGCATATCATATATCATCCAAATCTTTTGGAGATGATGTCGGGGAGAATTCGACACTTACACGACGAGGAGAAAATATGCGGGACGTGGTGATCTTTGCGTTCAATTTGGGCAGATACTCGGCCCGGGTCTCTTTGGTGCGTCCATCCATTTCCGTACGATGTGCTTGGATGGTTAAGCTTGAGGAATACCTAGTCGAAAGTACTCTCGACACGGTGGTCGTTGGCGGGGACTATCGAGAGCATTTTCATCTTGACGGGCTTTATACTTGTCAAAGACTGTTCTTGATCCGCGTGTGCGCATGGTAGATAGTGTCACACACTGTATTATATGAATAGATGTCTTTTTTGTCCCTTTTTTTCATGCATGCGGACGATGCGACTCACTGGCAACGGTATGGTAGGTGGCCCAGCGCCCGATCTATTTGATGCGACAGTGTGTGTGAATGGTTTTGAATTTTCAACAGAGTTGGTTAAGATCATCGGTCATGAACGGCGGTCGCAAAATTGTGACCGAAATATTATCTGGGGACTTCTTGGCATCAAGAGAGAGAAGGAGAGAAGACCGTGATGGCAGCAATATTGCCATTACTAGGGTCTGTCATAGTAGGTAGTACGGTTACCGTGCGGGTATGCCAGTGGGTGTGGGTACCGGCTCTGTATACCAGTACCCGTACCTGGACCTGTGCGTGCAAAAGTCGTCGCGCCGCCAGCACGCACTCCGTGGCGTCATCGTCGCTGTCGCATCGTTGGTCGTCGTCGTCGTGACCGCCAGCACGCTGCCTCATCGTCGCGTCAGTTGTCGCGTCGTTGTCGTGGTGCCGCTGTTGTTACGCGAATGAGTGAGGACCGTGATATGACCGTGAGGACGGTGAGAACGACGGCAGCGACGGTAGCGACGCGTGCTCACTGTCATCGTCGTCAATGTGTCGTTCGTCGTCGTGTCGTGGAGTCGTCGTCGCGTCGTGGCAGTCTGTCGCGTCAGTCGACACGTCCGAGTCGTGGTGCCACGTTGCGTCGTCGTCGTCATCGTCGAGTCGCGCCTATTCGTCACGTCGTAGAGTCGTCGTCGTCGCGTCAGTTGACACGCGTCCCGCGTCGTTCGTCGGTCGCAGTGGTGCGCAAAATTGTGACCGAAATATCATCTGGCGGCTTCTTAGCATCAAGAGAGAGAAGGAGAGAAGACCGTGACGGCAATATCACTTGGTCCGAGAAACCTGCCATTAGGGTCTGTCATAGGTAGTACGGTTACCGTGCGGGTATGCCAGTGGGTGTGGGTACCGGCTCTGTATACCAGCACCCGGACCCGTACCTGTGCGTGCAAAAGTCGTCGCGCCGCCAGCACGCACGCCGTGGCGTCATCATCGCGTCAGTTGTCGCGTCGTTGTCGTGGTGCCGCTGTTGTTACGCGAGTGAGGGAGGACCGTGATGTGACCGTGAGGACGGTGAGAACGGCGGCGGCGACGCGTGTTCACCAGTGTCATCGTCGTCAATGCGTTGTTCGTCGACGTGTCGTGGAGTCGTCGTCGCGTCGTGGTCGGTTCCGAAAGGGCAAGGGTAAGGTTGAGGGTAAGGGCGATGTCGTCGTCCGAGTCGTCACGTCATCGCGTCGCAGTAGCTCGCCGCGATCGTGTGGCCGTCGTTGTCGTGCCCTGACTTGTCATTGTTGTTGTTGTCGAGCGGATGGTAGCCCTATAGCGGCGAGGGGTGAGCAAGGGATGACGGCGGGACAAGGATGTCGTGGTGCCGTGACGTTGTTGTTGTTGTCAAGTCGTCAGTTTGTGTTGCGTTGTCGTTGCGCCATCATCATCATGGGTCGCATTCGAGTTCAAGTTGTCGTCGCTGCGTTCAACTCAGGCTTGAAGTTGGTGAGTGCGTGCAGGGACTCGGGAGTGAGCGCAGACCCACGGGTTTACCCGTCATTGATGGGCCATTAATGGGCTGGGTGTGAAGATTTTTGGCTCGAGATCAGTAACACTACTGATTTAGTGAACAATAAATTCAATGAATATATTGCTCAACAAACAGAATCTATTCTGAACCTGAACCTCCCTCATCTAAGTCCGAGCCTTCCTCTGAATCCCCCCCTTCCTCTGAATCCCCCCCTTCCTCTGAATCCCCCCTTTCCTCTGAATCCCCCCTTTCCTCCAAATCTCCCCCTTCCTCTGAATCATCTTCAAAACAATGTGCCCTTCCTGTGCTGACCACAGCCCTCTCACACATTATCTCCTCACTCACTCCTACTCTGTCTTCCAAAGACTCCATAGCCAAGTCCTTCAACTTCTGCCACTGCTTGACAGTAAGACGACTAGTTGAGGTGATGAGTTCACCTGTAGCAAATCCCCAATTTTTCTTGGAGAACTTTCTAGTGGTCCTCTGGGAAGGCACCACAAAATGACCAGTCTTCCAAAACCTGAAAGCTCTCTCAACCTGCAAGGATAAGTCAGTGAAATACCACAATGATCAAAATACCGCTCACTGCGACAGTGCAGATAGCTAGTCCAGCACAATGAGGGCCCCATTTTAATTGGGTCTCAGCTGGCACATTGGAGAAAGTTTGCAACAGGTAGCCAAAGGTCTCAATGATGCATGGGTGTTGAAAAGCACCTTTTTTGTGCTATAAACACGGATAGCAGTACTGCAACAAACAAAAGAAGACACACTCACCAATTGTCCAGATCTCATCTCCACAATCTCCCACATATAAGGATATACCTCAGGTGGAACAATAATCTTGACCCCGACACGATTCAAGGTAAAATGGTTCTCTGGAACAGCCCAAGCAACGTAGGTTGCTCGACCTTCAGGAGTGGTAAGTTCCTGATGTTCTCCAAAAAAACGTTCAACAGCTTGCAACGCCTTCTTAGCAATCTCTCCTCGCCATTCACAAACTCTTTGTTTGAGCTCAAATAAAATCAATATCAATATCATCCATGCCAAGATTGTCCTCACTTACGAGTGCAAAGACTGGTTCATTCTTCAATGCCAAGTCATGCCTTACCTCAACATACCTGTCCCAGAGTATCTGGCTAAAGTACACATGATCTGGATGATGGAGATCCCAGGGATTATCAAGCTTGGAGATATACAAATACCACCGAGGGAGGACATGGTCACGAAACTTCCTCAAGGTCCCAGGATACCCAGGCAGATCTTCATTGAGATACTTGTTGTGTCTTTTGGAACCTCCGACAGCCTGGACACCAGTGTCTATCTCATCATCATCCTGTTGGTCAGCTTGCACATGGTTCTGCTCAACGGCAGCCCTTGACACCTTTGTTAGCTGCAACGGGCACGATGTTGTCCGAATTGGCCTCTGTACAACGAACATATGGATTAGAATACATAGATGGCACACTGCTAACTTACATTGGAAGAATTTGTTGCACCCGTCACCAAGCGAGGTTGACGAACGGCGCCAGTGTCCTCGTTGGTCACTTCCTCATTGTCACCCGAGACACGATTGTTCCGCATGCGTGCAGAAGATGCCTATAGAGCAGATCAGTATTTCTACTGTGCACGTCTGATCAACTTGCATTAATATTGGTCCGATGGGTTGGTATGTCCGTTGCCAAGACTGGCTCGCGAGGGCTCGCATTCGCACCGCGTACAGCACCACCTGAACGAGAATGACCTGGCGCATTCGCTGTCGAGCTTGGTTCTATGTGGGTGGCGGCGTCTGTACCTAAGCGGGCCTTCGATGCGAGCTCACGCAACATCTCATTTGTCAAGGGCCGGAATGATGTGCGTACCTACAACACATGAAGTCAACAGTTACATCCATAGCGGGTGGATACTTACCTTTACCGCGCTCTTCGTCGAGCTAGGATCACGAGCGGCGGGACTGGTTTCAGATGTGCGAGACGTAGTAGTACTTGATGGCAACTGGAAGTACGTAGTAAATTTTTGAATATGATTCATAATGAAACGTACCTTGGTTGTTGTCGACGATTTGAGAGCAGTGGCTCTACCCGAACCTGTAGTTCCCTCTCTGGTGACACCGTCGTTGTCCGGCCTTGCGTTCTTCGTCGTCAACGCGGGTGGGAGGGATACCTTGATTATCTGCCTCTGGGACGATATTAGTATTCGAATACAGTCTACGCGCGACGAATTCACGGACCTTTGCAGTCATGGTTCCCGCGGCTTGATCATGATTGACACTCTCCTCATCGGTCGCTGACTCGTCGGTTCTTTCTTCGTCAACACCATTTCCGTCACCCCTCGCGATCCGAGGATTTGAGTCCTTGTCCCCCGACTCGGACGACGATGGGAATACGAGGCCTCGGGACAACTTCCTGCTCTGCGTTGCACGGCCGGCCGACGAAGAGACGGAAGGCTGTACCGTGCGACGCAACGTATATTGTTCTGGAGGAGTGAGATCCTCCGTGTCATCGTCAACGAGGCCACCACAGAGTGTGGATACGTAGTCTGTGAAACATTAGCAGCCGGGAGTAGTTAAAGAGCGCGATCCGTACCATTCTGCGAGCCCGTATCTCTTGTGCGTTCACCTGTGCGTAATATCATATAGATCATATGTAGAGAATGATACAATCCTGAAAAAAACCCGCACCTGATTGCGTCCGGCTCGCTGCCACTGCACTCCTCTCAGTCACGACCTTGCGAAGTTTGTCGCCGTGCCAATTGGGCAGAAATCCAGACAGTCGGCGTTCGCCAGTATCCGGACCCTCAGTTGTTTTCTTCTTTGTTGGCCTGTGGAATATCGCGGGGATGAGGTGCATTGCGTGAGTCACGGTGAGCACAACGCTGACAAATCGGAATTTCATTCACCGCTCTGTAGTGTTTCCGTTTTCGGACCCCTTTCGCTTCCTGGCTCCGATTCTCGCCGTGCTACTCATATCCTCTTGCGCATCCCTCTCTGCCTCGTTTTCCGCCGCGATCTCTTCATCTTCATCCCGCTCGGCCGCTTCAACGTCGCTCTGCAGGGTAGGTGGTTTGTTTAGTGTCACATCGGCGCTGCACGCACACTCACTTCGTCAACATTGCGCCTCCATCTCTTTGACACTCTTCGCTGTGATCCATCCTGATCGTCTTGCTCATTTACAGCCCTTCGCTTCTGTGCGCCATCTCTTCCTGGCGCATACTCCATACCATCGCTGACCTCGTGGCTAGCCTCCCGGCCACCGTTAGCGCCCGTCGACGAGCTATCGACCCGTTTCGCCTTAGTCCCGAGCTTGTACCCGGCCGGGTTCCGAGCTTCGTGTCCGATCGGCGTGCCGTCTATCTCGCGGCTAACTTCAACGGCGGCGTCTACGCAATCTCGTTATTGCGGAAGTGAGGCAAACGAAGAATGTACGTACCCGTATTCACGGTTCCTTGCCTGCCCGTGGTTAAGCTGACTGGTTGCGACGGTCGTGCGTGCGGCTGCTTTACGATTCTCTGACCGTGTAGTTGTCGAGCCGTTGCCATCTGTTCCTCCGTCTCTGCGAGTGCCGGCGCAGCATCACTCCCTGTCGCGAGGTCGCCGTTGTTTCCGATCCGTGTGTCGTCTGTCTTGCGACCAGCTTTAGTGATAGAATCAGCCTCATTAGTGTCGAAGTAAGGCAAACAAAAGTGTATGTACCTGTATCCACTGTTACTTCAACCTGTTCGTGATCAAGCTGACGGATTGGGGCATTCGCGCGTGCGACTGCTTCGCAATGCTCGGACCGGGCAGTTCTCGAGCAGCTGCCAACCGTTCCTGCTTCTCTGCAAGCAGTGTCGCCTCAAGTGCATCTATTTGTGCAGACGTGCCTGTACTCTTTGAGGAATTTCCCTTCCTCGGTGCAGGTTGTTGGTTTGCTTGCACATCAACGAGTCCCGGGTGGGCTGCTTTATTTCTTGGGCGTGTATCGACCATCCAGATTGAGCCTGTCTGTTAGGTGTGAATTTCTGCAAGACGAAATACAGTTGTGAGAGAGGACGTGACAAAGAGGCTGTCGGTCGCAGACATACAAGTTCAAACTCCAACGTGCCACTGGGGCTGTGTCGTGAACAATGTGCGTGACAGTTTGACAGTCAGCATTGCTGCTGGTCACATTATTATTGCAATAAACATTACAAACGTATAGATAGTAACTTTGTGGCCTTCGAATGGCTTCCACATTCAAGCCACGGCAATATTTATGTGCAAATCCAATTGTACCATCTTGCAAAAAGGGATTTGTATCCTATACAAGGTTCTCTGAGCACAAGAAGATCATTCATGATCCTCTCAGAGCTCAGGTTCACAAACACGTTCCTAGTGCTCTCCCTGATACTCAGAATTCAGGGCACAATGCACCACCGCAAGGTTCTTACTACATACCTCATCCTATCTTGAATGGTAAGTGGATATTGTTTCATAATAAAGTTAAGGGTGATATTTATGAAGTTGTCTTGAATATATTAGGTGCTCCTTGTGATATTCATGGAGATTGTTTACCAGAGGGAGATCCTCCATCTGCTTCCCATCATCCTACAGAGCAAAATTCTTGGCATCCATTCTCCAACAGGGCTGAATTCGAGCTAGCAGACTTTCTATTTCGCAAAAATGAAATGCCTGGAGCTCAAGTGGATGAGCTGATGCAAATCTTGGCAGCACTTGATCAAGATCAGAACAAACCCCCCCCTTTTGCATCATCCCAGGATTTATATCAAAAGATTGACAAGATCAATGATTCCAAGACTTGGAAATCATTTTCCTTTACTTATGATGGTGCAAATCTAGAGGATGAAAGTTTGCCAACTTGGAAGCGTGCTACATACCAGCTGGTTGTTCGTGATGCCAAGGCACTAGTTCAAGAACAACTCTCTTGTACAGAATTCAAGGAGTGCATGGATTACTGTCCACGACAAATCTTTGGAGACCACAAAAATCGCATATGGTCTGACTTCATGTCAGGAAATTGGGCCTGGGAACAATGTGTAAGTATATCAAATAATTTGTTTGTACAGCTTACTAGTGACTGAACAATATTATAATTTAGAATGTTCTTTCAGAGAAAGTAGAAAACCATGGAGCCATGTTTGTTCCAATTATTCTTGGCAGTGACAAGACTACTGTGTCTGTGGCTACTGGCAACGTGGAGTACTGGCCACTTTATCTTACAACTGGCAACATTCATAATAGTGCCAGACGAAGTCATGGGTCAGCTGTTGGTTTATTGGGATTTCTAGCTGTTCCCAAAAGTAAGTGCTAACTGGCTCCTCTTATAATATACTGACATGTTATGAAATTGCAACTGCTACTAGCTGATAAGGAATTTCAAAATAATCAAGAGTTTAGGGACTTTCGACGCCATCTTTTTCACAAGTCCTTAGAGGTAGCCCTTGGACCCTTGCATGATGCCATGACAACACCTGAAGTTACCCTCTGTGCTGATGGACACTATAGAAGGGTGATCTATGGAATTGGGCCATACATTGGTGATTATCCAGAGCAAGTACTTCTGTCATGCATTGTACAAGGATGGTGTCCCAAGTGAGTAGCAGTGCATTTCTTGTAATTCTGTTGACATATTGTAATGCTAAATTTTCATTGATTTTGAGGTGTCTTGCCAAAAGAGATGATCTGGATGGGTCACCTCAAATACCTCGTAGTCATGAACACACAAAGCTAGTGATGGAATCACTGAGTTCAAAGGAAATGTGGAAAAAATATGGAATAGTTGATGGTATTCTGGTGCATTATGGTATTCTATGCATACTATAATAAAATTTACTCACAAGTTCAAATAGCCTTTCACTGCAAGCTTTCCAAGAGCAAACATTCACCAGTTGATTTCTCCTGATATCCTTCATCAAATTATCAAAGGAACTTTCAAAGACCATCTGGTTGAATGGGTAGAAGCATATATCAAAAGCCATTATCAGAACTCTGATTCCATTTTGGCTGATATTGATCGTCGGTATGGATTTCTTCTTCACAATGATATATTAATAAGAAGAGTCTAATATATATAACATATAGGATTGCAGCAGTCCCATCTTTTCCTGGTCTAAGACGATTTCCACAAGGTCGTGGCTTCAAGCAATGGACTGGGAATGACTCTAAGGCTCTGATGAAGGTGAAAATTGGACCTTATCAATCTGATTTTCCATTTACAAACTTGAAAAAAAAAAAGATTTATCTTCCAGCCATTGCAGACTATGTACCCACTCAAATGGTACAAGCTATCGCTGCTTTCATGGACTTTTGTTATATTGTCCGCCAGTACTCTCTAGCTGAACAGGATCTTGAAGCTTTACACAATGCTTTACAACGGTTTGAAACACATCGCTCAATATTTCAAACCTGTGGAGTCCGTCCTTCAGGAATATCTATTCCTCGAATCCATGCACTACAGCACTATGAAGAGCATATTCAGCTTTTTGGAGCTCCAAATGGACTTTGCTCATCAATCACTGAATCAAAACACATCACTGCTGTCAAGAAGCCCTATCGACGATCTAACAAAAATGAAGCCTTATATCAAATTCTGGTCATTAACCAAAGGCTTGATAACTTGGCAGCATTCAAAAATGCACGCAATGCAGAAGGTACTATGCTTACTATATATATGGAATCCAATGGAATTACTCAATACTGTAACTTATGAAACTAGGATTGTTGAGCACACCTCTAATAGAACAACTTGAAGGTGATCATGGAGATGATGATCATACTGGCACTGGACTTCAAGTTTATGAGGAGGAAGATTGTAGAGATGACATTCATTTGAATGAAGTTGAAGAAACAGAGGAAAGCTCTATAGAAGCTTGGGTTGAGCTAGCAAAAGTACCCAGTGAGATTTTGGTTCATTCCAGTAATTTAAATTTGACAAAATTAACTCTAAATACAGATCCCAGACGTTTGCAAACCTTTCAAGAAATGGGAAACAACATCAGTTGTCCAGAATTACCCAATTTGGTGGCAAAGTTTGTGTATGAAGAACTGCATCCAGATCATGATCCTGGTGCTCCAATTGAATATCCCCCTATCATCACACGAGGATATTCATATTCATCAGCTGCAGCCACATTTTTTGCTCCTAGTGAGCTTTGTGGCCTGAAAGGTCTACACAGGCAACGTATCTATGCATCTCCATCTTGGAGAAACTCACAGGCAGCAAGGTTTGATTGTGTTTTCATTGAAAAAGACTCCAATTTGCCAGGCATCCATGGTTTATATATTGCTCAAGTTCTCTTATTTTTTTCCTTTACAAACAGAAGTACCAAGCATTCTTGTGCCTTAGTGCGCTGGTTTGATGTAGTTGGTGATCATCCATGTTCCAAAACTGGCATGTGGATGGTAGAACCAGAGTTTGATGACTGTGGTGAACGATTGACTTCTGTTATTTCTGTGAATAGTATTTTGCGTCCTGCTCACTTGATTCCAGTATATGGTGATATTACTATTCCCAGAAGTTTCAAACATACTGATTCTCTTTTTGCTTTCAATGCCTATTATGTCAACAAGTATTCTGATTACCATGCTTATAAACTTATTTCTTGACTTGAATAGTCTTACAAATGTAACAACTTGATGATATCTAGCATTTTATGTCTGTCCTCTAATTCATGCCTCCTCCTCTGAGTCATCCATGACCGCCCTGCATCGTATGTCACCATGAAGTACCCAAATACGTGTACGCGTCGTGCAGAGCCAACTAGTAAGATTTGTCGTGTGGTCCTACTGCATTACAAAGGTTCTCACCGTTAAAAAAAGTTGCATCGTCGCGTGGGGTATGTCGCCATGGAAGTACCCAAATACGCGTGCGTGTCGTGTAGAGCCAAGTAGTAAGATTTGTCGTGCCAGTGTGGTCATACTACGAAGGTTCTCACCGTTAAAAAAAGTTGCACTGTCGCGTGGTGTCCCGCAGGTCATTCGGCGGGGTCATTCTTACCGTCGTCGTGTGCAAGCAGAGACGTGTTCGTCTGCTATCGCTCCCACCAACGCGGCCCCAGTCACGGATACGAGCGGAGGTACGCCCCACTCCTTTTGTTTTCCAGCACTGATGTAACACCCCTCCGAGGCAGCCAACCACAAATCAAACACCGAGTCCAACGACCCAGAGCCCCTCCAAGACCCGACCCCGCTCCGCCCTCTGACCTCCCTCAAATGGCCTTACGTCCCCGACACCTCCGCCTACCCCGACCCGCTCACATGGGACGCTAAACCGTTCCAGCTGCATGAGTACAAGGCCATCGGTGCGTTCCTTTTTCTTGCTCTCTTCCTCGTCCCATCTCACCCTTTCCGCATACGCATACATGCATATATGCACACATGTCACTCTCCTACCATCACCAGCAACTTCCCCGACAATCCGGACGCTCCTCACATCACACCCTTGCCTCCGCACACTCCTCACATCCATCGATGGTCTCCACGACCTAGACCGCGAACGCACTCTCCGGCGCGCTTGGCGTCGATAACGAAGACGGTAGGAATAATTTTGAGAACGAGAACGCCAGCACCACGCTCCCGGACGCAGACACAGATACGCACGCGTTCCGGGAACTCGCAAAGGCTATCGAGCGTACGGTGTGTGGCAGGCGCGAGGAGGTTTTGGGTCTGGATTGGGATCGGGAGGACCAGGATCACAGGACCTGAGCCGAGTGCTCTAGGATATATTCAAAAATCAATCATCATGATGTCAACAAGCTCGGAGCATAGCTCAAGGTTCCAATCTACTGGGAGCCAGCTAGATTTAATCTGGGACTCAGGTGTGATTATATAACAAGGCAAGACTCGTATCATCAAAGTGATTCCCCGACAGAGGATGTTCTTCCAACCCCCATTCCATCTGCCAGTACAAGCCTCACACCCACCGTATCATCAAAAAACGCCCGGGCAGAAAATGTCGACGTGTCACTCCTGCGTCATCCGAATTACCCAGGTAATAAGAGACACCAACGCGACGCTACCCCCAAACGACGCAATCGATCGCCTTCCCGAAACACGAGAATTGATAGCGAAGATGTACAACGCCGATAACGAGAGTTGCTTTCCCTCATGCGTACCGACTTTTCGAGCGAATGCGATTGCCAAGTAGTTCCGACGGGTCCAAGCAGTGTCTTGCGTGCAATCATTACCATCAAGATTTGATGATTCTGGATTGGAGTACTGGCCGGTACAACAGGGCGGTGACACCGTGCCGCGCAAGTTTTCAAGAAGGCGGGAGAGCATGTTTGACTCGAATGCTGCTGCCCGGCAAAGTCGTATCAACCTTCCCGGAGGTATCAACGGTGGCGTATATTCGACTTCTCTTCTGTGACCATCTTCTTACGTGCTGTCAGAGTTCGCAATGCGAGAGGATGAACAGTATACGCCCAAGGCATCATCGATTGCGGCTTACTCTCGACAGAAGAAGGGTCAATCACGAAGTTATCCGACTGCCACGGCTCGCGACGAGGAGACAGAATCGTCAACTCTCGCATCTGACGAAGATACGAGTTCGATGGAGGAACCCGCAGCCCAAGCCGTCAATGGCAGGTAATCTTCAGAACGATAGCGGCTACAGCACGGCAACGACAGGAATTTGGAATCAGTTCATCTCCGGATCTTGAAGAAGGCAAAACCGGTTCCTCTAATCTCCCACATGTGGACAGCGACGTGTCGTAGATCGGGGGCAACAAGGGGCATGACGAATGCGATGAACTCGCCACGGGATCGCTTCTTCAACGCTGGAATCAGAATCAAACTTACCGTGCTGACGGCAGGGAGTATGACAGCCAACGATCGTCCAGCGGCGCGCTCTCAATTTTTTCCACTCAAACACATTCCAGTGTTTCTCAAGAGTCGATCTATTCCCTCAGGCTGCCGGGTTCGCCTACACTACCACAACTATCTGGGACCTCACCGAGGCCCTGTGGCCGCCTGCCTACGGACCCTGGCCCCAAATATCGATAGGCACCATCCTGGGGTGTGGCGCGATCACACCGCCCGCTCCAGCAGACCAAACCCTCCCACACCCCACCGCACGCGGGAAGGCGCGACTCATGCGCAT
>JBBPPQ010000303.1:0-18157 GCA_038092035.1 Leccinum disarticulatum
CGCGTTAGTCGTTTCAGTCCCGCATTTTCAATTGTAGGTATTGTGTGTATTTGTCTTGGTTCTCGACAAGCACCGAGCTGTACTGCGTCCACGATGTAGCACTGCTGTTATTATATCCTATACATCAGGAAACTGGTGGTGGTTCTGCTCAACCATTAGATACCTTTATTTTTTTTGTAAACTGCACAACATAAATCATTATGATACACCCTCTTGCCAACCATTATATCCAATGGGAGGGTTTATTAGTATTGATCCATATACACCCTGCAGCTAATTATGGTAACATATAACAAATAGATGCCTTCGAGCACAAGCATCATGTGTATGGAGGGTTGACAATGTGTGTAGTACAGACTGTACAGTAGTAGTATGTATAATGCAGACAGGTATGGACTTACAACTGTCATGCCTGTGTCCCATTGCACATCCCTCCCAGACAGGTGTTTCTGTGCACAAATACCACACATACTAAGTCTCTATTGTGCACAATATAGATAAGTATATGACCCACACTGTCATTCTTACATCCTATTGGAATTTCTCACGGACAGGTGTTTCTAGGCACAAATACCCACGGTGCGTACATATGACTCACAGCCGTTGTTTCTATGTCCCATTGGAATCCCTCCCAGACAGCCAGCTTCCGGAAACATATTGTCATGGATACAGAGTCGCTAATGTGTGCAACACAAAAAGGTATGGCGCGCAGCTGTCGTTCTTACATCTCATTGAAATCTTTCACTGGTGGGTGTTTCCGACACTGTGCGCAACACAAACAGGTATGGCCTACAGTCGACGTTCTTACACCCCAATGGTTGAACTCTCTCACAGACAGGCTTTTCCGGGCACAAACACAATGCGTGCGGAGTCGCTAATGTGCGCGACACAGACAGGTATGGCCTACAGTCGTTGTTCTTACACCTCATTGAACTCTCTCACAGACAGGCTTTTCCGGGCACAAACACAATGCGTGCGGAGTCGCTAATGTGCGCAACACAGACAAGTATGGCCTACAGTCGTCGTTTTTACACCCCATTGAACTCTTTCACAAACAGGCTTTTCCGGGCACAAACACAATGCATGCGGAGTCGCCAATGTGCACAACACAGACTGGTACGCAACACAACTGTCGTCCCTGTGTCTCATTGAAATCCCTCCCAGGCAGGCTTTTTCGGTGATAAATACCACTCGTACGGAATCGCTAATGTACGCAACACAAACAGGTATGGCCTCAGTTGTCGTTCTTACACCCCATTGAACTCTCTCGCAGCAAGCTGGCTTTTCCGGGCACAAATACAATGCATGCAGAGTCGCTAATGTGCGCCACGTAGACTGGTACGCTCCACAACTGTAATTCCCATGTCTCATTGAAATCCCTCCCAGACAGGCTTTTTCGAGCATATATACCGTACGTACGGAGTCGCTGATGTGCGCAACACATACAGGTATGACTCACAGCTGTCATTCTTACATCCTATTGAAATCTCTCATAGACTGGCTTTTCCGGGCACAAATACCAGGTATACAGGGTCGCTAACATGCGTCACGCAGACTAGTACTATTCCCCGCAACACTTGTCCCTGTCACGGTGTCTTATTGATGCAAATCGAGGCCCCACAGTGTAGCATCATTTGTAATCCTAACCGTGTAATGAAATCTCACTGTTTGAACTTGTACTCGCACATACTAGTAAATTGAGACGCATTCGGTGTGCAGACATTGACGTCTGGATCAAAAATGATAACCTATGCCGTCACTCCTTGTTCTCGCTCCTTATTCTCTGCGCGTTTCTGACGGATCCGTGCCAAGGCGCTATTCTTCGACGGAAGCCGTTCAACATCGGCGTAAAGTGGAAACACTTGCCTATTCACTTTCGTCAGTGTGATCCGAGACGCGATCAGAGAACCATACCGGTTCCACCAGATGAGCAACTGGTCTACTTCTTCTTTCTCTTCGGGATCATGCAACAGCTCCAGTATGCTGTTGTAGAAACGCTCGGAATCCGTGATAAGGTCGGAGCGAGAAAATACTTGGGCGGATGTTAGCGCGAAACGAGTCTGCAATTACAGTGAAGGTGATCAAAGTTTCAAGTTGCTTAACGTGCTCTAACTTGCCTGAGTTGCAACGTACGCGATTGATGCCTTGGTTACTGACCGCATACCATGGATACGAGCGTTTCCAGACCGCGTCGCCTTTGGCTCTTGATCGACGGAACTTGGGGAAGTAAAAACGTGTTTGAATGCCTTTTGAATCAAATTAGCACAAATCAGTGCTACATATTGGAGTGGGATCGAGTACTGACAGAGACTAGAAGGCCACTTCGAAGGAGTCCATTCCATGGATCCTCGGGGTCATACGAATAGTTAGCATAGACAAAGACAGGCCATTGATCGCCGGCCACTTGAATCTGGCCATTCACAAGCTTATTCCTCGTCCTATGCACCAAGCTCTGAGATATGTGTGCCAACCGGTGGAAGACAATCAACTTACTCGGTGTTACTCCAGTCAAGTCCAGCAGGACATAACAACGCACCAGTGCGTTCATGGTTGAACCCACGTCCAGATTTGACATTCCGAGGAATGTGAGGACTCAAAGACTGACCCTTAGGAGTGATCCAGTCTATTATCGCGCTCTTCATCCC
Organism: Leccinum disarticulatum; assembly: GCA_038092035.1. NCBI lineage: Eukaryota > Fungi > Basidiomycota > Agaricomycetes > Boletales > Boletaceae > Leccinum > Leccinum disarticulatum. The sequence goes on from JBBPPQ010000303.1 coordinate 2,646, forward strand.
CTTCGTATCGTCTGCCCGTGCCCCATTGGCACCTTTCTGGATCTAGAACGCAACAGGTTCAAGTCAATAGTAGTCAAGAGTGGAGCTGACATGATTACAGTACCAGCTCGGCAATTGCGACTGCTTCTTCTTCTGAGGACTCCATCAGTCGAGCCTCAAGTCCAGACATCATGCGAAGGAGCTCGCGGAACACCGCATACTCTTGTCGTTCTCTAGACAGAGACCGTGAATGAACCAGGTTACGAAAATGAGATACAATTCAACTTACAAGGAAGTCAGAGTTTCTTGGTCTTCGCCGTCACTCATAATTAAAAGACCATTGGTGATTAAAGTCTGGACATTACAAAACGCATGCATCGCACGCCCAAAATGTCTCCCGTGGTGGACAAGTGGATCCTGGGTGGTTCTGGGAATAGCTTAGCAATAGAATTGACAGCGACAAAGACTCACGGTTTTTTTCTGGGTCCTAGCTGCAGAGCACTAGGGTGTGTCCGCTTTTGGCCAGTCGCTACATCTGATGAGCTATCATTGCGATCGTCTCGTGACGCCTCCATGGGACAATGGTATTGAGCTGAAAGTGGGTGCGCTGGAACAGGATTGGAAATCCTGCGACTTTGTTCCATGGGGATTTTATAGTGGGAGGCCCCGGGCATCCACCACTGGCACGAGTCTAATGTGTGCTGCCGCGAATACGAGCACTTTAAATTACTGACTGGCGAGAAGAACTGTGGTATTCGCAGACTGGAAAAACTGGAAGCAGAACGTAAGCATCATACCAGAAGTCCTTGCACGTGTCGCAGACTCGCAGCGATCTGATAACAACCTTCAAGTTAGCGGTCAAATTAACGTCACTTCTTGACAACCCGCTGAAGCGGCTCTTAAGGTTGAGCGCTGAGCGTTCTGATTGGTTCGTCTATCGACCATTTGTCATGCAAAGACTCCGACTTGGATCACTAGATGGGCAGTGAGGAATGCTACGACGTATCTACTGCAAGCTCGCAGGGGGGCATGGAAAGTCGAAGCGGTTACTCTAGTGAACATTCCGCTTTCGCTGACATGCGGAGCTGACTCTATAATCGGCACACTGGCAGTGCCACAATTTAGTCCAACCTTGAAGCACAAGAGTCAAGCAGAAATTATAACTTTTTGATTTACCAGACACCGCAATGACTGTGTAACTTGAACCAAGAATCGTAACAAGCTCTTGTCCACCATATATTATGTCGAAATGCAGATCATACCAGTTAGCGGGTATCTGTGGTAGGTCAACCACTACTGCACGTCAACTTGGACGCTATGACTTACCTGGCATAGTGCCACAAACAGATACTCCGATCATCGATAGTCCAAGGCTGCCAGTCAATTCAGCACAAAAAGGTGAAATTTCGTTTCTACCGGGACTCGGGTACTACTAACCTCAGAGATACACGTCCTACAGACAACAACAAGCATGGCCGCGAAGAGGATTCCAACGACGAATGTCCACCATCGAAAGCTCCACGCGGGGACCAATGGAGTGGCGCAGATGAAGCACAGCCTGTAAGAAGCCCCTTGGCTCCGTCACTGGCAAGTCGTACACCAAGTGGCTTACAGGCCTTTGTCTCTGAGCTTGTGCGCGAAATCAAAGAGCTAAAAGGGCAAGTAACGACGTTCTTGGGAGATGTTGCAGCAAGGTCGGAAGGCACCATCGCCTACCATACCGCAGCAAAGGACTTCGCATGCAGGCACTGTCATAGCAGCCATGGGCTTGGAGATGAACGTACCTTATAATCAGAAGACGAATGGCACTACGGGTTGGATTCCCTCTAGGAGGAATCATAGATTCCCTAGACTGACCCTGGCTAAACTTTGTGATATATAGTATCGACATCGCATCGAATTCTTTTTGAACTGATTTGATGTTGTCAGTGCAAGGCGCTCTAGAGAGAAAAAGTTGTGAATGGATGACGTAGATACATAGAATGATTCGGAGGTAGGATCAATGACGACAATTGCCTTGCCCGAGAACGGGTCCGGGTGCGAGGTTAAACGCCGTGCTATAATCCTATAACCTAGGTTGAGATGATTTGCGCGTCGCGACGAAAATACGCATGGGTTGAGCGCCAGATGAGCCGGAGAGGAACTGCTCAGGCAACTGTTGACCAGTTGCGCGTATCTCGACCAGGGCTGATGAAGTGCTTCCGCCAGGTCCAAAGAGCATTTAGTCAACCGGCTGCTTGATGAATTATTCAACTGGTTCCACCAAGCGTCGTCGTTCTTGTGGAGGAGAAGCGATGCAAAAAGATGCAAGACTTCAAGTTTCAACGCGTGGTATGAGCAATACTCCGCTCGTTCTGTAACAGCATGGACAAGGTGGATAAACCATGAAATCGTCCATGGGCTATATATTCAAGTAAATTGAATACATCGGTATAGGAGAGTATGAGATTGTGCCTTGGTGCAACAGTGTTGCATGCCACGTCTGTCATTGTCATCGGCATGCTCAAGGTGTGGAGGGCGAGGAATGATGAGCGAGGGTGGGCGGGTGTGGGAGAGGAAGGGGATGGGACAGGATGTGGACAAGGGCAAGGACGAGGATAGTGGCGGGGGACTTTAAGCACTGGCGGACCTGTCGTTGTCGTCACATTGCACCGTCATGCGGTTGTGTCGATACGTCGCAGTGCTGAAGGTGGAGATGCGGTGCTTGTTAAGACGGGCGAGACGCACAAAGGGCCCGTCGATGTTTCTTGCCAGCGGGGAATGTACATCAGGTCCTAGCACGCGCGAACGAGCTGCAATAGCTGTTGGTGCCGCCCATGTGTATACGACACTAGCCTGATCATTGAGAGACCTCACTGAAAGCGGGGTTTGCAAAAACAGAGTGCAAGAGTCCGTGGGGCGAAGAGAACGCTTGACGATTGAATGTAAAGGCGGGGGAGTGATCTGATGGCGAAATGAACCAGGGCATGTGACATAGTTCCTCGACGAAAATTTTCGTGAAACGATCAAGGAAAGACTTCGGGAGGCCCTTCCTGCCACCACCTTGGTGCAACGGGTTTTGAGCAGCGAATACTCGAAACGAGGGATGACAGGTAAAGCTGCGTCCCAGCTCGGGTACGTAAACCGTTCCGCGATGATCCAATACCGCATTCAAGCCCTCAAGAACTGCCTCAGGTGCGAGATTCATTTCGTCGAGGAGAACCCAGTGGCCCTGTTGCAAGGCTTGAAGGAATTCTGGGTCTCTCCAGGCAAACTCTCCCGGTGCACCATTTTCCACAGGTAGGTCAGATCCGAACAAGTCTATCAGATCCGTCTGGTCAGAAAGATTGATGCGACACAGGCGGTATCCTGCAATCTTGGCCAGTGCAGTGATGAGGGAAGTTTTTCCAACTCCCGGACTCCCCTCCAGGAGGATTGGCTTGCGCACTTGGTGGGCCCTTACCACTCGGAGAACATTTTCGTGAGCTGTCGGTGCCTGGAGATTGAAACCATGGTTCATGGCGTTTTCTGGTCCTCTTGGGAGTGGGAAAGGGCCAAATTGGACGAAGATAGACGGGTCATAGGAGGAATGATATCCCTGGCGCTGAACGGGACAAGCCGGTGCAGCTTGCTAATGGCCTCATCCTTGATTTGCTGTAGAACCTGCGGAGAGAGTGTGGCGGTTCGTGGCCGTCCAGAAAGGTCATGTGGGCAGCGTGGTGCTGGACTGCGAATGAATTTCTGATTCAGAAAAGAATAAGATAGACTTACGAAGGTCTCGTCTGCTGGCATGCTATCCTCTATATTTGAAGGAATACGGCGTTCGAGAACGCAACCCATGCCTGGGAAAGGTGTGAGAAGGAACGCATTGGAGTATCCTGTATCTTACTAGCATGTCCCGCAGAGTACAAATGGAACGGTCGCCGATTCTCTCGCGTAGCCAATCGGTAAAGTGAAAAAGTGGTGCAGTAAAGGCTTTCAACGTGTCATGGGCCCAGGAGCTCTCGATGATCGTCTGAAGATCAGAGGGGTCGTCGACTGTGGGCACCCAAATATCCGTGAAACAATTCCGAAGTGCAGGGGATAATTCCTTCTTCCCGTAATCACCCGGGGCCCGGATTCATCGTTGCCAGAAGTTTGAAGGAATCATTAGCGCGCAGCAGGATATTCACTGCCCGTACCCCCTCGTTCTGCAAGCACAATGGTTCGCTCGGGCTCCAGCACGCTATTAAGCCTCTCGAGCACTGAGTCGTCGGCCAACGAGATCTCATCGAGCAAGAAGACATCGCCACCACTCATGGCTCGGATGAGGGGACCATCATGCCATTCAAACAGGGCCTCAGAGGTAAGTTTCTCCTTCGACAACCGCAGAGCAGCCACCAGCGAGGGATCGAGATCGGTTTTCAAAAGTGCGGAGATCTGTTCAGGGATCCCCTGTGCATCCGTGGGAGGGCTAGGGACACCAGCGCGAGAGAGTAGAGACAACACATCGCGATAAGCATCCAATGAAGCTGCTGCGCGGTTGCGCACTGGCCGCAAACCACCAATCAGGTCTGCCGTTTCCGTGTTCTTGACAGCTGAGTGTGTGCAGGCGCTTGGAGACGACCTCAGCATACAATTGACAGACAGATGTCTTGCCAGAACCGGTCTCTCCGACCAACAGAACTGGCTCGTTGAACCTCACAACCCTGGAAACCAGAACGAATAACCGTCGCATAGCGTGAGTCCAAACGATTTGGGGGGATGAAGGTACAGGGCATCCGATGTATGCTTCCACTTCAGGGCCACGCAGCTTGAAAAGGGACTCTTCGTTGATTTGAACCTTCATAACCGCCTCTTATGACTTCCTTGACCATTAGCTTGTCTTCGGTGCGCCGAGCGCGTTCGGTGAGAAGCATATACCAATTTTCCGCGAGTTCCTGATAACCCACAACATCTCTGCCAGCCCACCTGAACAAGTCCCGAAGGGTGGCAAAGCCTTGTTTACTTTCGAAAATACGCCCAGTCTGACGGCGCTTCTGTAACTCTCGAAAGACAGTGACGATTCGTTGCCCATACGACGGAGCAATCCGACATCGTTGACATAGGATGGATTCTAGCTTTGCTTGCGGTACGTCTTGGAAGTGAACTTCTAGGAAACGATTGCGGAAGGCACGCGACAGAACCTTTCGACCAGCATATATTCTCGGCGGATTCTGAGTAGCAAAAAGTATGAAGTGACGGTGAGGGCGAACAACTTCGTGAGTTTCCGGGAAGGACCAGTTCGCAATTGTCATCCAGTAATCGATTCAGGGCTTCGAGGACATCCGTCGGTGCGAGGTTCAACTCGTCCAAAACAATCCAGTGGCCCCGTCTGACAGCATGGACAGAGCAATCCATCTTTAAACACCAGCTTTCCGGTGACTGGGTCGGAAACGTAAGATCCAATGTACTCCTGAATATCAGTGTGCTCGTAGTTATCGATACGAATGAATTGATGGCCAGTTCGGCGGGCGAGGTATTCAACACTGGTTTTTCCACTGGATGTTGGCCCCTCGATGAGCACAGGAAAACGACGAATGAGGACAATGCGGGAAAGATCAATCAACTTCTTCTCTACAGAAGGAGTCATGATGTAACCCTCAACTGAATCGATTTCAAGTGGACCCTTCTCGAGGTAAAACGGACCAAATTTGACGAACTCGTCGGCGGAGCGGGATATGGGATGCGAGGGTTCCTTTGTCAACAAGGATTTAGGATTGCGAACCCCAGCGAGGACTCGGATGTGCTTGTGAGCGAGATTTGTGACAATATCTGCACTGGGCCCGTCGAGCACCATGGTAAATGCCATTAGACAGCCTTCCCATATCGCTCGTCGTAGGCCATACGATGGGGAGATGTCGGCTGAAAACGTAAGAGCACGAGCGAGCGTCCGCATGCTGTAGTGAGGTCGATGATTTGATCCGTCGGCCAACCAGCAATCCTCCGCTAGTTCTTTGAGAGCGGCATAGAAGTCGGCAACATTCATGATTGCAACTTTATCTCCAACCGCACAATGACCAATATATTGGTGGATGATGCTAAGCAGAGTCTCGCGATCAGCGTCCGGCGGAGGAACGGCGTCAATCTCGGTGAACCGTGCTCTGATATTAGGCGGAAGGTCTTTTTTTCCCGACGTCCGTGGCAGGATTCATGCAGGCGAAGAGGCGAAAGTCAAGATGTCGGGGAATCACTTCCAAGGAACCCTTCTCAGTCAAAGAGATGGATGCCGTTGGACCGCCGAGAAGCCCAGTAATACATTCAAGGGTTTCTGAACTGGCTAGGTCGATTTCGTCGAGAAGTATCCTAGTAACGAGTCAGACACAAGCTGAGAATAATTACAAGCAAACATACCAATCGCCAGAGCGGAGCGCTTTGACGAGGGGACCTTCCACGAAGTCGAAAGCGAATTTGCCTTGCCCTTGAGCATGCTGAATGTCAAACTCGTCGATGTCACGTTGGAATTTGTCCCAAGCCTCCGCAGACCGTCGAAGTAGTGTTTGATCGACTTTCCTCCGTTTCCTCGGTCCATCCACTTCGGTGGATTCCCTGGGAAAAGGTCACTAGAAGCCAAGTGATTGTATGCTAGACGCTTACTGTGTCTCTTCGTTAAATTTTAACTCGATCCGCTCCCTGGCAAGCCGCACAGACTCCCTCCAAAGAGCCACCACTCTCTTCCATTTCTTGTGCCGCTTTCCTGACAGATTCCTCAAATTGCATATTCTTCCACCGACTGAAGGTGTTTCCAAAGAGGTCCAACAACTCTGCTTGAAGCTTCGAAGTAGAGATACGGGCATCAACTAGTTTAACGCCACCAAGTGTGTCTGATGATTCCGTTTGATGAGAGAGATTGAGTGAAATCAAAGGTTGGCGGAGTAAAGAAGCAAGAGGTGTGATAACACTGGTCTTTTCAGTACCAGTCTCCCCGGTCAAAAGGACAGGTTCGCGAAGAGTTGTGGCAGTGGCGATTCACAGAAGGAGGCACACTGCAGGTTTACGCAGCGCGAAAGGACGAGTTGGCGCAATGAGAAAAATTGACAATGGAGGTCGAGCAGGGAGACGTACATGGCCAATACCAACTGAAGTGATATTACCATTTCCGTCTCTCTCCTCCTCGAACACAGGAACCCGCCTACTAAGAGCCCATTGACGAGGTTCAGGGTCTATGCCGATGTGATCAGCAACAAGAGCCGCGATGCGATCGGAGTGTGCTTGAGCTGCGGCTGTAAGAGCACCTGTGTCGAAAAAAGACATCCGTGGCTTCGAGAGAAAGTTCTTCTCGAAAAGCAGGGTTTGGGAAGAGCGTGACAATGGGAATGAAGTCCTGGCTGATGGTCTCCGCATTCGTGGAGTTATGGGATGAGGGAACGAGCGCCTCTAGCCGATGGCAATACTTTTCTAGCTAGATCTCTCAGACCAATAGACCAACTCGAAGCCATCGTCCCCAAACAAACCCTGAACGCCCGCCCAGATTTGTATGATTGCCTGTACAAGCAATTGCCCTAGTCGAGGAAACCGAGATTCGATGGTCGTCTTGACTTCATCCAACGACGGCGCCTTGACGATGAGCTCCTGGAATTTGTGGCTCTATCAAAGGTTGGGCTCGGGAAGTTTTCGCTGGTCGATGAGGTTGTTGAACGCGTCGCGAAGATAGCAAAGCGTTCGGAAGCCCTCACCCTGCCTTTGTTTGGAACATCTATACTCGCGCGATTGCCAATCCATGGAGCCAGAGACTCGGCCAAGGGCTTGGTAAGCCCTCACGCTTCCATGCTCGCGCGGTCGACATCTTTGAGGACCAGCCACTTGCCCTCCCTCATGGCACGAACGAGCACACCATCCTTCCATTCGCATGCTCCTTGTTGCGTCGGAGAGGAAATATAGGATCCGAGTAGTGTGCGAGGGTCAAGCGATGTGTCGGCAAGTCGGACGGTGACAATCTGGTCGTCAACCCGGGGTACACTGGAGATGCAAGTCGCGATAGGAAAAGCGACTTTCCGGATGACGGGAGAGATTCGATGAGAGCAGGCAAGCGAAGAGACACAAAATAGCAAGCTGTCGCAATGCGTTTATTGCTCAAGCCGTTGCCCACGACGTTAACGGGAAGGAAGAGAGGAACAAGATTTTAGCATGAGGATGCCGTGAATATTGGCTGGCAAGGGATCTTCAGAACATGGTAGAAATGTACTGAAAAGAAAGACTTACGACAGGTCGCTCCTTCTTAACGGTTGAATTTTATCGTTTTCAGGCATAAGCATAAAATCGTACCCGGCAGCGACGGAGTCGCGACCCTGATGAACTTGGTTGAGTTCCAGCATAAGCACCAGCCATCTATCGATGGTGATTCGACTCCCGTCCCCGTACGAAAGTGAGCAGTCGACCACACCGGGCTCACCAAGAAATCCTGTCTCCAATTGGGTGCGCTCTACTTCAGCCATGCCTGTGTGGAGCGAATGACGCCTCATTTCCATGTACTTGACTGCAGCGACGGGGTGGGGAGTAGTGAAGAAGATAGTTGATAAGTTCGATAGGCGCCATAGGAGATCGCCTGGAAGCAGACGGTTGAATCGAAGCAAGCGATAGTAAGCAAGAAGCAGACGTTGCAAACGCATGGTGTCCACGTGGTGATAATCTGACACGAAATACAATGAGCCTTGCGAGAAACATGGCAGGTGCAAAAATGCGGACAAAACTCTAAGGGACATGTCCGAGTCAGAACTTGGAAGACGAAAAAACAAGTGGACCAACAGAAAAAGTTCCTGGTGGATTTCGAAATGTGCAGACAGCTACGAGTCTGTCTTCGAGGTCCTCTCGGTCCTGTAGCCACCTTATGCACAGGTCCGTCAACGACGGCCGGAACAGGCTAGATATTGGTGTAATAAGCAATGCGTAGCAAGCAGCTGCGACAGCGTGAAAACAAGTCTTTGGGCGATGATGCAAGTGATATTTGACTCGAATAAGGGAAGTCTGACGGCAAGAGGGCGAGGAATTCTCGCGTCTGTTTTGATTGATTGATTGCGAGGGGATCTTTGAATGGACCATGGAGCGATATCATGATGGGCCCCGTCCAAAGTTAGGCCTCCCTCCAGTTTGATTCTTTGAAGTGACGATATTTTTGCTTCACGCACGTGATCCCAATGAACGCCTCTTTACAAAGGCCCGGGAGTCCGGGCCGCCGTCTGGCACACTGGCAGAAAGTCGGTTTGAAACAGCAACTGGACGTTAGTAGAACAGCATTGCATTGTTGATACGCGCATTCAAATCAGCAAGTCGAGCTGCTCGAACGTCGAAACTTCACTCAATCCGCCAAAATCGGTTATCACGCTCACAGAAATCTATTTCCTTTCAAGTTCCTGGTACTCATGGATAACAACACTGGCTTTCGCGATAGTCGGACGAAGTCGTCAACCTCTGGCCTACATTTCTTGAAAATTTAACTGACAATGGTGCCGATATTCGATCACGCCATAGTCTATCAGAACAGTAAGGAATGACTGTCTTCTACGTAATTTGCCTACGGCCCACGGGAGACAAATCACGCCACGATATCTTCGATGGGGGCAATGTATTGAGTAAGAAAAGCGATCTTGAACTTCTGGTACTATTTCTCACTCGTTCCTTTTATGACTCACAAACGTTGCTAATGTCATCGTTCGACGAGAACACGGGCACAGTCTGAAAACGAAAGAGGATATAATGAAAACCTGGTAGAGATCATCGTTCCACGTCTTTAAAGGAATCGCACGAAGATCGAACTTGCCCTCATCCCATCAAACCATACTAGTATCTATCCGAATCCCAAATACGAGCTTGACTCGGGACGTCTCGGAAGCCGTGGACCGTTGTTATGGTCAGGTTCAACTCGCAAAATGCGCGCGTCGTGTCCAAAGTGGGGCACTGCATCTCAACGAGCGACTGCGATTTCCTCTTGATTCCGTTCGTACTTGTATACCCATTGGTCATTGCCTTCTTATTCAATCTTTCATGCTCTTCGTCGTCACTTATCGTCACTGCCGCCAGTCCGATGATACGCCACCTCAGCTCTCTAGTGAGCACAGGTGCATCTTTGATTCTATCGGTAGGGGGAAGCAAGAGTGCTTTGATGTCGAGGGCGACATCGGTGTGACCAGGCATTACAATGAGTTTGTCTCGGAAACCTTCGGTGATGACGGAACGAAGAAGATTAACGTATCCATTGTCGTGTGATCCTATGAATGGAAGTGAGAGAAGGGGACGAAGAAAAAGGGGATAGAGATACCTCCAAATATAAATTTGTAAAGTTTGAGGAAGGCGAATATTATCATCGAGATGAACTGGGAGGAAGTAAGGAAGTGGATGATGTCAAAAAGCAAAAAGAGAAGAACCTTTAATTTTTGCGTCTGCGGCCTCCTTGCTGCCTCCGACGTCGACGATGAGGAAGCGCTCGGCAGTTTGATTGAAGCCGACGACTTCAAAGGCCTGCTTTGCCGAGGGTTTCGAGGAGGCCGCGCTTGTTGTAAAAGAGGTAGACCCAGAGATGAAAATTTTCGTGGCCAAGTTCTGAGGCGAAGGTGTGGCGGACACGCTCGGTCAACGAGCGTGCAGCTGCGAAACCGCCTTCTTGTCCTTGAGTGATGAGGTCGGGGGGAAATATAGTACCATCGCCGTCGGAGGGCGTCTCTGAAATGGCCTTTCTGGGAAGCACTACCCTCGACCATCCTCGACCATATCCCTGATTTTCTGCGCCGTCCAAGAGGCAGATGATGCGTTTCTCTTGTCCCTGCAGACAAGGGTGAGGGGGGGTGGAGAATACACCTTTAGCGCGTGGAGTTCTGCGCGGAGGCCATCAGCTTCAACTTGCTTGCGTTCTCTGTACTCGTGAAGGCAGAGCGAAAGGCAGCGAGGCTGGTGTTGAGTTCTTTGATACATTCGACGAATTCACACTCCTTGGTAATTGAGGCATCAATTTCGGCTATATTGGAATGTCGGCATGAGGGTGACGATAGAACAAGATACTAACCGGAGAGGTGAAAGAGAGAAGAGCGACTGTAAGGTGTGGTGAGGTAAGGTCAGGCGAGGAGGAGAGTAAACTCACAGCGGGTGTCCATCCATGTCTGGTACCAAGCCACGTCCACCTGATCTTTTGTATCCCGTTTGGCTGATTGGGTTCCTCGTTCCATGACTTGTACTTCGAAAATAAGATACGAGGAAAGATCCTCTAGCGACTCCAGAACTCGAGATGAGAATTTCTCTGGCCTGGAGATCGTGGAGATATTGCCCGCCATGTACTAGCACAGTCTGAGGAAAGTGTTAGCCACGACGTCGAATGGGCAGAAAAATCATTGATACTTGGTAAAGTGGGGAAAACGGAATTTCTTTGGGACATGCGTTGCGTCCTCAATTGTGACTACTGAGTTCTGTTCCGGACTCTCGCTCGTATGCAGCCAAATCCGCAACGGTGGGGCGAATAAAGTTATAGAAATTATGCAAGACATTAGAAGGGTAGTTTATGCCTTGCATCCGTTGAGAATGTGATAATACGCTGACGAGCAAAGTCAACATGGCAGTCCTACGCGGGAATCAGCATCTAACTCACGGACTGGTCACGATGGCACCACTTGATCCGCGAGAGCCGTTTCCCGAGATTTTAAGCGAGATTACGTTCCGTACTTTGTCTCTGTAGTACTCTGCCCATCTCCCCGGGATCCAACCCGAAGTGTTTGACTGAGTTGCGACATCAGCAAAAGGCATATGGGCATGCGGCGTAGGCTGAATCGATGATCATACCTATGACTTCTACAGGGGTCTCGTGACCCACAATATCTGCTATATCCGATACCGTGAAGTTAGCATCCGATATTTTCATCCCGAACCCGTCTGGATCCTCGATAACGATAGGCTCACGCATTGCACTTTCGTCGCTCTCCACCCACTCGATTACGACGTCTAACCCTATCGTGATCCTTGATTGGTTTCGACGGGGATGACCCGTAACCATCTACTCGGGTCAGCTTCGACACCTACGTTCAAGTTGGCGTAGTCGAGCTGCGCGCGCTTGCATGCCGATTTGGATTCGTAAGCTGTGGCTTGAATGTGATCGTCCGAGAAGGTTCTCGATAACACACAATTTCAGTGCCTATTCGTATGCGTCACATGTACACATTATTACGGCCGTTCCGACAACAGCTTAAGCATAGACTTGCCTTTTGTCATTGTTTCGACGTTCCCCGCGCACACTCAATGAGACCAGTTCTCACAAGCGTTGCATCTTAGCCGTGTGAGAGGGTGAGCGAGGGAAGGTGGTCGTGCGCGTCCACGAGACATTGCGAGAGCAGGGGCGTGCGAGGGTGCGCGCATGTACACACCCGACCGGGAGGGAAGGACGAAGGGGCGCGTGTACATCCAGACGCAGTGGTAAGGGGGGGGGGTAGGCACACGGTCAGTTGGGAGAGTGGGTGCGCACGCAAGCGATCGGCTGGTGAGAAGTTTGAGGGATGGGAAGGCACGCGTGCAGATGCGTGTGGATGAGCGTGGGCGAGAGCAGGCGTATTTGCGGGCCCAGGGTGCGCAAACGATCAGCTGGCAGGGCGACGGATGACGGGAGGGAAGCCGTGCGCGTGTGCACCCATGCACGATGGCGAGGGCAAGCGAGGGCCGTAGGGGCGTGCAGATGCGCTCGCGAGCGATCGCGTGACGATAGTGCGAAACTCGCGAAGGAGGGCGTGTGTACATTGTCGACACATACTAACAGGAGGGTAAAGTGGTGAGGGATGCATTCCAGCGCACACGATCTGATAGATATTCAGAGGGCGTTGATGAGGGCGTAAGTTGTCCAACGGGAGGGTACGGCGAGATAAGCCAAGTGAGGGGGCGGGGGTATTCGCATGGCAGCCTTGAGTGAGGGCGAGGGTGATAGAGAGGGGCAAAGTAAGCATGCACGCGCACACGAGCGGGTGGAGGCCGGTGACTCGGAGGAGTCTGAGGACTCAGAGCAAGAGTGGGTGTGGGATTTCGTGTGCCTGTCCACTGGCAGGAGTCCAACTTGAGCTTGAAGCTTGAAGAGTCATGGCGACGTCACGGACTCGAGTCACAGTGTACGGATTTGGGGTGGAAGCGTTGACGGTGGGAGTCACTGGGAGATCGCCGCCAAGCAATTGCTCGTTTGAATCTGAAGTCACTAGCAGTTACAAAAAATGGCAGAGTTGAAACTTGAAGTGGGTACTTCGAAGTGTGGCGCGCGATGAAAAAAATTACGGCAATTTTTTGTAAATCTACTAACTAATGCACCTTGAAATTCACGTCTTCACTGTTCAGATCCAGCCTGAGTTCAGATACACGATTATACTCAGTCCGCTTCAGGGCCACGCAGCTTGTAAAGGGACTCCTCGTTAATTTGAACCTTCATAACCGCCAGCATCTCTACCAGCCCACTTGAACAAGTCCCGAAGGGTAGCAACTTGGGGCTCTGTTTTCGAAAACACGCCCAGTCTGACAGTGCTTCTGTAACTCTCCAAAGACAGTGACAATTCTTTGCCCATACGACGGAGCGATTCGACATTATTGACATAAGATCGATTCTAGCTCTGCTTGCGGTACGCCTTGACAGTGAACTTCTAAGAAATGAAGGCACGCGGCAAAACGTATCGGCCAGCTTATGCACCTGGTACATTTTGAGTACCAAAAAGCATGAAGTGAGCGTGAGCGTGGACAAGTTCATGAGTTTCCGGAATGAACAGTTCGCAATTATCAACCAGTAATCAATTCGGGCATCCGTCGGTGCGAGATTCATCCATCTTGGATACCAGCTTCCCAGTGACTGGGTCGGAAAACGTAAGATCTAATGTACTCCTGAATATCAGTGTGCTCGTGGTTATTGGTGCGAATGAATTGATGGTTAGTTAGGCCGGCGACGTATGCAACCGCACTGGTTTTTAGACTGGACGTTGGTCCATCGATGAGCACGGGGAAACAACGAGTGAGGACAATGCGGGCAAGATCAATCAACTTCTCGAATCTCCATTGAAGAGTCATGATGTAGTCCACGACTGAATCAATTTCAAGTGGGCCCTTCTCGAGGTAAACGGACCAAACTTGACGAACTCGTCGGTAGAGCGGGATACAGGATGCGAGGTCTCTTTTGTCAACATGAATATTGGATTGCAAACACCAGCGAAAATGTGCTTGTGGGAGAGATTTGTGACAATATTTGCACTGGGCCCGTTGAGCACCATGGTAAATACCACTAAACAACCTTCCCATGACGCTCGTTGTAGGCCATACGGTGGGGAGATGTCGGCTGAAGACGTAAGAGTACGAGCGAGTGTCCCGTGCTGTAGTGAGGTCGATGATCTGACCCGTTGGCCAACTGGCGATCCTCTGCTAAATCTTTAAGAGCAGCATAGAAGTCGGCAACATTCGTGATTGTAGCTTTATCTCCAACTGCACAGTACATGGATGATAATGCTCTCGCAACATGAACTTGCAGACCATATGCGGCACCAATCATAACTACAGAAATGCGATCTGCTTCCGTAGTACCCGTGAATAATATCATAACACAATAATAGACTCGACGCACCAACTCACGTATCACGTAGGTAACCGGCTGAATCAACGTCGACATCAAATTCATCACGACGGTAAACCTTATCGAGAAAAAGCAGAAGCAGCAAGGTTGGTTGAAAGACATGAGCTTTCCTAAATTGTGAGCCGTCGAGTTGATCCAGCGACGTCGCTGCGAAAGAAGGATCTCCCAGTCGTCCGGCGCAACCGTGTACTCGTGGGTGTCTCTGATGATGTCTTCTGCATCGGAAAATGAAATGTTTCGGAAGAATCATCGTCAGGTAACGATCCTCTCCCAAGTGTAAAGGTTCTTCATGTGGTGCGTGTCGACGCGATTCTGCGAGAACCGACGAAGAGGGATTCTGTATAATTGGCCGACTGGGGCCCTGTTCAGCTTTAGATTGAAGAATTGAACTAAATATGGACCATTGCGGTGAAAGGCATGCATGCACGGCTCACCTGATTCTCGGAAAAGTTCAGCGTAAGAAACTTCAACGAGTGCCTGCACTGCCAACAAACTGACGGGTCCTTCCCGCTTTTGTGCTAGCTCGTGGAGCCTGTCTTTCACATTCAAGCACAGATGCGGTGCTAGAAGCAAAGTCAAACCTCCAGATGAGACTTCGATTCAATCGGAAGCGGACCTTGTTGAGAGAGGAAAATGACGACTTGCAGTACGGCAGTGAGATGACGTGGATCTGGTCACAGGCATCAGATAGCTTCATGACGGAAGCCGCTCGACGCACCATCTCTGTCCAGCATCAAAGTAAATGTATCCCCCCTGGTCGTCCGAGTCCCAGTAGTGATTTCGACGAGCTTACACGTCTTCCAGGAAGGTCTCCTCAAATGTGGCTGCGCGCGGACACCAGTTGGTAAGTAAGTTTCCCTTGATGAAATGCAAGGTGGAACATACACGCATCCCATGCCTCGAAATATGCAGCAATGGCAACAAGTCTAACCATACCAGATTGTTTGGTGATGAGATCAATAAGGGTGCTCTG
>JBBPPQ010000304.1:0-18046 GCA_038092035.1 Leccinum disarticulatum
CCCTCAGTCCTTAGTCTTCGGGTCTCGCCAGACGTTACGTCTGCTCGGCCAATACTTAGTCTTAGCCTTCGTCTCCAAGTCTACATCCGACCCTATCCGGGCCAGCTGTAACAGTTCGTCTACATTGATATTTATTGGTGGAGGTACTGGTGAGTCATCTGGAAATTGAGAAAAATCAAAACCACCAGATTGTAAATTCCATGGTGATGGATTCGGAGGTGATTGATTTGGTGATGGAATATTTGGATTTGGTAACAAATTATTAGGTGGGTTTTGTGGTGGAAATACTATGGAGGGATAAGTAACAATCTGATCAGGATAGATCTTATCTGGTCCATTTCCATTCGAGTCAGGTAGTGCGGCTTCTTCATCTGGGATGAGTGATTCAGATGAATTTGGAATAGCAGAAAGTTCGTCTATAGGTCTTAGCTTCTTTGAACAATATGGAAATGTTACTTCATCGAAAGTGGCAGTAGATGATATAAATATGCGTCGACGAGTTGGACAATAAAAGCGATAAGCTTTAGAACCTTGTTCATAGCCTAGGAAGATCATTTCTTCTGCCTTTGGTGCGAGTTTATTTTGTCTCAAATCTTTTGGTATGAAGACATATGCTTTACAACCAAAGACTCGGAAATATGAAACATCGGGTTTGTTACCATGGAAAATCTCAGATGGTGTTTTCCATTTGTGTCGTCTCATTGGTTGTCTATTGTAGATATGTAGAGCTGTTTCTGCAGCATCTTGCCAGAATGAATTCGGAAGACATGCATGTAATCGTATGGCTTGTGCTTTTTCCATGATAGTTCTATTGAATCTCTCAGCTCTACCATTTTGTTGTGGTAGATGAGGAACAGAATATTGTCAAGAAATACCTTTGGATGTGAAGAACAATAATAGATCTTGTCCAAGATATTCCCCACCTCGGTCTGAACGGACAGAGGTAACAGAAAGACCAGTGAGAGTCTCAGCATGGAGAACCAAGTCACGAAAACGCGAAGCAACATCACTCTTGCGACGAACAAAAGCAAGGAAAGCAAAAGCACTACAATCATCAATAAAAGTGAGAATCCAACGATTACGAGCACGAGAGTCGGAAGCTCAATGAGGTCAGTATGAATCAAACCAAGAACCCGGGAAGAGCGTTTCTCGGAAGGACCAAGAGGACGCTCATGGGATTTACCAAGCTGGCAGCCATGACAAGGGTGGGTAGGGGTCGAAGGTGGGAGCAATTTCGGGACACCCTTAGTAGAAGTGGAAACATGTCGAAGAGCATTATCGGAACTATGTCCGAAACGATGATGCCAAAGTTCAAAAGAAGAAACATCCTGCAAGGTATGAACATCTCCAAGAGGAGTAATCGTATTCGACTTAAACCAATGAAGAATATCACCAGGCGATGAGGCGGAAGCCCGAATCACAAGGTGACCTTGTTTGTCAAAGATTTCAGTCATCTTGCCAATGATTGTTTTATAGCCCTGTAAAGCTAATTGATTCGTCGACAGGAGTCGACAAGAAGCATCAGGAGAGAACCAAACACCTGTAAGGGTGAGTGGTTTCTTCCGTTCGAAAGATTTCAGTAACACGACACCAGGTCCAACCATTTTGATTGAATTACCATCAGCAATACGAGCGTATTTGGTATCATTACCAAGCACTGTAAAGTCTGATTCGATAGGTGTAATATGGTCAGAACAACCTGAGTCGATCATCCAATGTGTCCTTAGAAACTCCGTTGAGCAGGTCAACTTATGAGTCGAAGATCCTACAGCATAAGCTTCATGGCAGTAATCGTCATTATCATAACTGCTACAATCATGATCTCCCCAGTCATCTATAACATCGTAATCGAGTGAAGCTCTATCTCTGGGAGTAAGACCATTCTTCTAGGTACCATCACGATATCTCCGAGTGTCACTATAGTAATTTTCTATGACTCGGGTATTCTCCTTTTCCTTTCTCCGAGCAGGGATTTGGTATGAACCGTTTCTAATATCCACCTGCTGTCTCTCGTAAGAGTTGAATCTTCGAGGTAGAGGAGTAGGAAGGGACAGACTGGGTCCGGCATCATTCATGCCGTCGTCCTGATTGTTCAGGTTAGCGATAGTCATATTGATGAGAGATGATTGAGCCACTTGTAACATCTCAGAGGCAGACTGCCATCCGGAATGTGTGATTGTGGACACATGATCATCTTCATCTTCCTGGGTAACCATGAATTCATCTTGATACTCGTCATATAAGACGGAAACGTCCTCGGAAACCTGTTTCGGTAAGATTTCTGTAGCATCGGTAGAGTCAGAAACTTCAAATACCAATGCTTCTTCTGCGATGGTTGCCATATTGGCAAATGGACCATCGAGTACATTAGCTCGTCCTTTTCCTTTCAAGTTCTTCCGTTCTTGTCGCTTGTGGTAATTATCTGCTTGGTGTTTACCATGACGAGCAGAAGCACTACCTCGACCTCTAAAAGAACCTCGACTATGACCTTGGTTCTGGTTGTTGCTCGAACCATTAGAATGATTCGGAAAATGGTTACCATGTTGGTTTCCATTACCAGATTGATTGTTGTTGTTCCAAGGGCGTTGTGGACCAGGTCCTCGTCGAAGAGTGGAGGTTCTATTGACAGAACTGTTGGATCTCGAGTTGTTAGACTCGGAAGAGGAGAGTCGATAAGCAAGAGAACGAGAAGTAAGACCAGAATGAAGAGTATTAACTTCCTTTGAGATACGAGGAAGCATTGCGTCGACAGTGAAGTCGGCTTGCTCCACAGTTTGGATACTGTGGGAAATCATTTGGTCGAAGGAAGAGGGAAGGCGAGAGAGAAGAATCATGGCTTTGAGATGAGGGGGTATAGTCAGACCAGCTGATTCTAATTGTGTAAAAAGGGAAGTGATGGTCGATAAGCCCTCAGAGACTTTATTCATGTCAACACGGGTGTGCAAAAGATCTGAAAAGATAAGGAATTGTCCTGGGATTCCTTTCTTTCCGAAAAGATTCTCCATTTGAGTCCATAAGACATGAGCGAGGGATGGATGAGTGTTGCCAGTGATTGGAGCATACTCCCAGACTACTTGTTGTTGTAACTCGACGGAGAGAGTGGTTGCAATGAATCCATGAATCTTTTGATCAATGGCAATCCATTTCTCTTTGTCGGCATTAGCGGTAATATTGTCGTGGAGATGTGATCCATTGACGAAGCACCATCCTCCAAGCATGGAAAGGGGTCCTCGCAGGGCAAGGGCCCATGCGGTGTAGTTTGAGGCACCAATGAGGACAGGAACTCTACCGATAGTATCTTTGGAGACTTGGAATTCAGTAGGAGTAATGTTTGCCATAGTGAAGATTTCAAGTGAATAGGATCTGCTCGAAAGGATCAGTCAGTACTTGGATAATAACTGAAAATGAAGTAGGAAGTAAGGCATTCATGAGCAACTGCTGCATCGTGATCCCAATCGGTTCCTCCTTCAGTTGTGGTTTCATCATCAGAAGTGTTGTAAACACTCTCGGAGTTGTGCGCCGGTAAGTCGTCCTCCGGTATATCATCCGTTTTGAATGAGGCAAAAGGTCCAGATTTTCTTCCTCCAGGGAGATGTATCCATGGATGATCAGGATCCCAAGGGAGAGGAGTTTCTTCCTCTCTATCGTGTCGTACAGCATCCTCTGCTTCTGCATATGCAGTTAAATATTCTTCTGTACATATTCTAGCTCGTCTCCAGCGTCGTATTACCCATTGTTGACAACGATATTCTCGTTGTCCAGGGTAAAGGCCTTTTTCGTTCCATTCTTCTCTACGTTTGTCTTTCCAATCCTCTACATTGTCCCAAATGGGATTGTAGGAACCACAATGTACTGTTGAAGTATTTGGTTCTGGTACATATGTAGCCAGGAAACCGTCGTAATCTAGTGTAGGAAAGAAGTGGTGATTTTTTATACGAGGAAAGGAATCATCTCTGGTACCGTCTGCGAATCTAGGTGCAGGATAGTACCATATGGAACAAGAAGTATAGCAAGGAATACGAGAAGAAATATACAATTGACGAAAAGAAACAAAGTCTGTTTGAGAAGGACGGTTTCGCTTGTATTGATTATCAAGCATTTCTCTTTTGTCTCAGACGTAAAGTCCCAGAGCCGGAGGTAGAGGCCACACTGTTGAGAGTGAAGCGTTCTCGACGTCTGTCCCGTAGGCGTTTAGCCACTGCCTTTGGGTTGGCATCAGACCGTCCAATTCTGGAAGCAAGACCTGTTCGTTCATAAAAGAAGACATTGTCCTCAAAAGTAGAAGCGGAAAGTTCTATGTCCTCGTGTTGTAAGTAATCGTTCATCCAATTGCAAGTGAAAGGATTAAGAAGGAGGAAAGAACGAAGAGCAAACATGGGATTCTCTCGCTTATACTTTTCCCGTCGTTCTGCATTGAATGCACGGTTCCAGTCCTGTATCGTGGGGACTTCGTATCCCCTCCATTCTAAAGCGCTTTCCATCCTGAAATTTTGGTGAAGGATGGAGTAGCGAAACTCCTGACACTCGTAGGGAGCGAGAGGGAAATGGTCTCTGTGTAAAACCTCGTAACCTGCCCAGTGGATACTAGGACAGTCCTTGACGAAAGGGTCATCATAGCTTTGAGTCGGAAAGGCCCAGCCTAAAGAGGTGTAGATCGAGAATAGGGATTCATCGCGGAAAGACATGGTATATTGAATATTGTGCCTGTGGGAAGGGTCCCAGAAAAGATGAGGGAGCTCCAGTTGAACGAATTTGACCGGGAAAGCAAGATGATCGGATTCCTGGACACAACAGATGTTTGGGTTTAAAGGGGGAATCTGGCTGCACCAGGCAACCGAAATAGTGTCCGTAGGCCAGATAGAGGGATCGTCGAGGTTGTGAGGTCTACTGACCTCGGCGCTTATCATTTCCACGTCGTTTGGATCCTCTGACTTGATGGTGGGACCTTCGAACCACAGAAAATCCTCTGAAGTCTTCAGGTACTCCACGTGGAAGTACGGATGAGGAGGCATCTCCTCCAAGTTGACTTGCATGGTGAGATGAGGCATGGGAGGAATTGCTAGGTTGAGGAGAGAATGGATTATGGGATGGAGACGGTGGAGGTGGAACAGGAAGAGGAACTGTTGGAGATGGTGCACGGGACGAGGAACAGGAGCCGGAAGTGGCGGCTGAAGAGTGTGAATGAGGAGGCGGGACAGATGATCTAGGGATGTCCTTGAAGGCATTAATTAGTCCTCCTAGGGCTTCGTCTAAAAGAGATTGCTCAGCTACCTTTAACTCAGCTTCCGTTTGAGGAGGCTGGGACAATAGTAGGGAGCTGGAAGAAGTGGATTCCTCGATTGGGAATCGATTGGATGGTCCTAGATATGGAGGAGAGGGTCTAAGCTCAGGAGGAAGGGTATGACGAGGGTTGCTAGATCTCCAAATATGGCGAGCTTCTTGAGAGAAGGCTTCGTCTGTGTAAATGAAGGTAGGAAATATAAATTTGCAGACTCTACACTTCTGGTGTGAACGACCAGGAGTACGGCAATGAGGACAGTGGAGGAAGAGGTCGTCTTCTAAAACTCCTGAGATAGTATGACTAGGTCGTCCAAGTAGACGAGAATGCCAGGGAACGACCGGAGGTACGTTTGAGGGTCTCCGAGAAATCCGTTCTCGAGAGTAACAGAGTGACAGTCTCGGAAAGCGAGATGAATGAAGGAGGAGGGTCGAAGGGATGAGCAGGAGTGTCAATGAAGCGAGGAATAACAGGGTTATAAGACAAATGAGATTGGCGCCTACCAGGTGGAACGTATAACTCTCTTGAGGGTCTACGACGAGCAGAAGCCCTAGAGGGAATAGACTCGTCAGTACTGCTGCGAGCACGACGGGAAGAAGATAGTTCCAAAAGGTGAAGACGACGCTTGACATCTAATATCTCTGAGCGCGTGACTTGTCGAGACATCGACACAAGTGTTATACACGAGTGTTGTATGCGCAATCGACGGTTCTTGATGTTTAGTCAGGACGGGGCTCATAACCTATAGAATTCCTTTATGGATATTCTATTTGGCAGAGTACAATAGATAGGAATCTAATGTGAAGGGAATTCTCCAGTAGAAAACTCACTAGGTATTCGAGATAGAGATATCAAGACTAAGACAGAATTCACTATACTTGTTGAGTGTAAAAGCGAACTGATATTTCAGTGTGAGGCCTAAAGCCTTATATACAAGTGTGTTTATTTGTACATATTATGGTATGGAATGTTCGAAGAATATTCCAGAAGATCATGTCATAAGTTCTAGCCAATAGCATAAGAAACTCATCATGATCAGTCAGCTTGATCAATAATGATCAGTAAGCAAATATGTAGCCAATAGCGTATAGAGCTCTTATCTACATCTAATCTATCTTACATAAGAGTAGATGAAAGGTCTAGATAAGTTCTAGACTGAACGATCTTTATACTACAAGAATAGAGTGAATAATGATCGTTTTAACAGGACCAGGCCATCCAGATCATAAAAGACCGGATCGCTTCCAGAGTCTACGAACCGTCCGCCGCCGCCTATCGTTCCCGCTGGTTCTGCATGCTCAAACAGGACGGAAAAACGATGTGCCTGGTTCACGACTTGCAGCCCCTGAACGCCATCACGATCCGTGATAGCTCTGTTCCGCCCTTCGTTGAGCATCTCGCGGAATCATTCGGAGGTTATGCAGTCTACGGAATGATGGATCTCTTTGCCGGATATGACCAATGCCCCCTTCACATTGATTCCCGTGATATGACCACTTTCAACTCCCCCCTCGGACCCCATCGTCTCACCACTCTCCCCATGGGTCACACCAACGCAGTACAGATCTACCAAGCCGATATGGCCTTTATTTTACAGGACGAGATTCCCCATCACACCATGCCTTTCATCAACGACCTTCCCGTTAAATCCGCCACCTCCCGCTACCAAGATGTCAACAGAAACTATGAGACCATTCCGGAGAACAGCGGAATCCGCCGCTTCATCTGGGAACACCTTACCATCATCCACCGGATTCTCCAATGCCTCCAGAACGTCGGCGCGACCGTCTCCGCCAAGAAGTTCGTCCTTGCTGCTCCGGACGCTACTATCGTCGGACACAAGTGTACATTCGAGGGACGCGTTCCGCATGAAGCAAAGATCCAGAAGATCCGTGATTGGCCGGAATGTCAGAACCTCACACAGGTCCGCGGTTTCTTGGGCACGTGCGGCGTGGTCTGTATTTTTATCCGTAATTTTGCTTCCATTTCTCGTCCGTTGGTCGACTTGACCCGGAAGAATGTTCCGTTTTCTTGGGGCGATGCCCAACGCGAAGCTATGTCTTGTCTCAAGGACGAGATCATCAAGTTCCCTGTGCTCCGGCGGCTCAATTATGAGTCCGGTCGTGAGGTGTTCCTTGCTGTTGATACTTCCGTGATCGCGGTCGGGTTCATTCTGTCGCAAGAAGGGGAAGATGGACACCGCTATCCTAATCGTTTTTGTTCCATTAGTCTTACCAAGGTCGAGAGCCGTTACTCTCAGGCCAAGCTCGAACTTTACGGACTTTTCCATGCCCTCCGCGCGGTCCGTGTTTTTATTTGTGGCATTACGAACTTAACCGTGGAGATGGACGCCAAATACGTCCAGGGGATGATCAACAACCCCGATCTCCAGCCCAATGCGACCATCAATCGATGGATCACGGGTATTCTTTTATTTCATTTTTGTTTAGTTCATGTTCCGGCTACTCAGCATACTGGTCCGGACAGTCTTTCTCGTCGTCCACCTTCCGATGATGATCCCGCTGAGGAAGACGACATTGAGGATTGGCTGGACGATGCCTATTCCTTTGCCACTACGTTACTTAACGACCGTCTTCCGCGTCCCGGCTCTCCGTCTCTTGCTATCTCGTTTCCGTACCGTACCCCGGGCACCGATCTGCCCCCTTCTCATGTCCGCACTTACTCTTTTCTTCTACCTACCTCTTCCACTCCGGACTCTCTTCCCGCTCCCGCAAATACTCCTACCATTCTCCGTTCTTCCAAGGGCATTGCCAAGGATGCTCGCTTACTTCTTATCCATGATTTTCTTGAAACTCGTATCCGTCCCCCAGATCTTTCCAATTCCGATTTCCAGTCCTTCATCAATGCAGCTACCAAATTCTTTATCCTCCACGGTTCTCTCTGGCGTCGCGAACCCCACGGCCGTCACCAACTTGTCGTTCCGGAACATCGCTGGTACGGTGGACTCATCAAAGAGGCCCACGACGACCTTGGACACAAAGGCGTGTTCACCGTCCGCACCCACCTCCTCCGAGCGTTTCTGGTGGCCCGTGCTATTGGATGACGTCAAGTGGTTCGTCCGGACGTCTCACGAGTATCAGGTCCGTCAGACCCAGAAGCTCCATATCCCTCCCACAGTCCCGATCATCGGCGGTTTATTCCGCAAAGCTCACATCGACACCATGCTGATGCCTAAGTCCGGTGGCTACCGGTACATCGTTCAAGCCCGGTGCGTCCTCACGTCCTATCCGGAATGGCGGATGCTTCGATCCGAGAACACAGCTGGCCTGGCCTCCTTCATCTTCGAGGAGATCCTCTGTCATTGGGGTCCGCTATCCGAAATCGTCATGGACAACGGACCTGCCTTCATCCAGGCTGTCACCTCATGGTACCACATCCATCATATCCCCATATCCCCATACAACTCGCAAGCCAACGGAATCGTCGAACGTCGTCACTACGATGTCGGGGAGGCCATCGTCAAAGTTTCCGGGGGAGAAGAGATGCGCTGGCACACAGCAGCACACTCTGTTTTCTGGGCAGAACGAGTCACCATCCTCCACTCTACTGGTCTCTCTCCGTATTTCATGGTCCATGGCATTCATTGCGGAAACGACTTTTTAACTCTGCACAAACCGTCGGAGATAGTTGACTTAACTAGAACCCAACCGTATCTATAGACCTAACCAGACCCCAACTGGATCAATCATCGTGAAGTGAAATTTTCAAGTACCAATTGTTCAATCTAGATCTAAACCCGACGTGAGATAAGGACACCAACTAACAAACCGCACGTCCACAGTTAGACATTGAATCCAACCGCTAACTGGATCCACTTTTGTTAATTAAGTCCTGTCCAGACCATCTGGACAGGATGATGTTAGCCAGAGCTCAGCTCTGTGTTCCTTTTTCTGCTAAGTCCACGTACGCTCAGGCTCAACATGTCGAACCCAATGGATACCCTTAGGGAGCTCTTCGAGAACAAGCTATCGATTGAGCTTCCTCTCAAGCATGATGAAGTCTATCGCTTTACCTATTGCCCTGATTTCCCTGGACCGGTGGTAAGTAAAAACATTATACGTTAAAGATGATCACCTATCAAGTTCTCTAGACGATTGAAATCCGAGCTTCCCCAAGCTCCTCGAAGCCTGAAAAACCTGAGCATCAACACAGGTAGCTATGATCCAAGAATTCTCGAGCTATGCACGACAGCTCCATTTCATTGTCCGTCAACTCGGTATGTACATCGTTACAGATGTTCTTTGTTCTGATCTTTGTGCAGATGTCCCTTGGCGCCGACTTGATAGCGCTGAAAGAACCCTCGTTCATATTCCTGACACAAGTAGAGATGAGCTTGCAGGTTGGTGATTTTCTGGTCAATTCAATCTTGCGCAGGTTAACGTGATACACCAGGCAACTTTGAGTTCGGTAGTACTACCGACCCAGAGAGCGACACCGATATTGCTGCGGTTATCGAGAACATCAAACGAGTAAGTTCGCTACCGTGTCATTTCATCTTTTTATTACTTATAACTCGTCAGTGCAAGCTCACCAAGCCTGAGACTCATGGCTGAACCATAGTCACGGTGTATGGGTACTCTATATCCTTCTGTACTACTACCTGTATGACCGGCCTGCATCCTTTTTTATGAGTGTACAAATGTAAAAGAATGCTCCGAGTCCATTTGTTGCTAGCGTGATAAACGCGTTGAGTTT
The DNA here is from genome assembly GCA_038092035.1 of Leccinum disarticulatum. Taxonomy (NCBI): domain Eukaryota; kingdom Fungi; phylum Basidiomycota; class Agaricomycetes; order Boletales; family Boletaceae; genus Leccinum; species Leccinum disarticulatum. The sequence continues at coordinate 9,995 of JBBPPQ010000304.1, forward strand.
CTTGAAGTACTTCACCGGGTCACGGCGGAACGACTCTTATCGATCACACAGTCACCATGCCACCTCTCATTCGCTTTTACTGCAAAACCAATAAATGCAAGGGTGCCCTGGTTAGTCCCACCACCAAGAGGGCCCATGAACGCCGTGATTTACGAGTGCAAACCACGTTATCAAATACGCTGCATAGTACCGGGGTTCTCCAAACACGCGGTCAAAACAGCTCTCTAGACTCTTTGCTCAGGCCATACCATACTCCTACTCCTCTCCCACCTCCACGACTTGATTTCCCTGATCCTGCAGCAAGCTCATCTTGTGCAGTTGAACAAGAGATGCTCGACCATGGTACCCTCTCGCAAGAAGACATCGATATTCAACTCCACGGCAGTGATCTTCCTAATCTCGGGCCAAATTTCCATAGTCCTGAAGCACTCCTTGATGCCGTTGAACACTACGAGACATACAATACCCTCACGGCTTCTGGATCCCGCCCACTTACAAGTCATGATGCTCACCGTCCTCCCCCGACCACTCTAGAGGACCTCGCAGCCGATCAGGCAATTCAGGATTTACTGGGAGGTTTTCAAGATCCAGGAGATCATTCCAAGCGCTTTGCTGAAGGTCTTGACAATGATCTAGCTCCCGCTGGTCTTGATAATGATCTAGCTGCTGGTTTTGATGAAGAAAATGATCCACACGAACACAATTCCAACGAAGATTTCTCCTGTAGACCCTTCCTACTATCCAATGACGATGCTTCTGATCCGTTCGAACCTCCACAAAGCTCGTTCTCCCCTCACACTCCAACCGAACAGGCCCCCCATCTTTTGGTCATCTACACTCTCGTCGCATGGCTTCATCTTCAATGGCATCTTCCTCGTGCTGCATGCAACGCTTTGCTTGCCATCTTTGCCTGCGTTGTTGCCTTTTTAGCACCACATATCGATGTTCCTTTCGTCACCCTCCAATCAGCAAGTAATGTCCTGTCGCTTAGTGTACCTATTAGTCTTTTACCGGTGTGTTCTACATGTCTCGACATTTTCCCACCTGCTGGCTCTACCCACACACAAGAAACCTGCCTTCCATGCTCGATGCCACTCTTCCTTCCTGACAAAACCAGGCGAGGAAATGATCGGTCGAAGAAGATCCCGAGTCTCCGATACCCTTACCTCCCACTCTCACTTCAAATCCATTCTCTCCTAGCCATACCAGGGATCGAGGAAACCCTAGACCAATGGCGCATGAAGTCCCGTGTTCCAGGAACGTATCAAGATATCTTTGACGGTAATATATGTCGTACCCAGCTTAGGGCTCCAGATGGAACATTATTCTTCTCCAACAAACCTGATGAACGATGCGGGCCTAGAGGAGAACTACGAATTGGCCTTAATCTAGGCGCAGACTGGTAAGTGGGCTCTCATGTCTCGTCCTGAATCGAGTCAAATAGGTGTTGCTTTTCTAGGTTTTCATATATTCGTAGCAACATCGCTCCATCACACTCATCAGGTCCAACATCGTTCGCAATATGTAATCTCCCTCCGGAATATAGGTGTGTTAAATTGGTTCATCTTCGTGGTCTATTGCTGCTAATTTTTTTAAGATACCGCACCGCAAATCTACTTCTCACTAGTGTTCTCCCGGGGCCAAAAGAACAATCATCAGACCAGATTCACAATTTTTTGCGCCCAATTGTCTCGGATCTCCTTCGGCTATGGAAGCATGGTATCATGGTACCCACGGAGTCATGTCCAGAAGGTTTTCTTTGTTCGTTCCCCGAGTCAAACACACTAACTTCAAAGTATCATTTTACTAGGTCGTCTTGTAAGAGTTATCTTGGTTGCTGTTGTCTGTGACAAGCCTGCTGCCCACAAGCTTGGTGGGTTCGGATCACACTCACATACTAATTTCTGCACCGAGTGTTGGATATCACAAGCAGAGAAGGGCAAGCCAGCAGCTTTCGTCAAAAAATGGTGATCGTTTCATCTCATTATCATTTATTTTGAGCTTATCCGTTTCCAGCCTTTGAAGCACGTACAAATGCCCAGCAATGAAGACTTGGTACCGAGTACTTAGAGCAGGCAACGCCAACGGCACGGAAGAATTTCGTGAAAGACCATGCAACACGGTTCTCCGAGCTGTCCCGCTTACCATATTTTGATCTCGTCAAGCAGATCGTCATCGATCCCATGCATAACCTTTTTCTAGGTATGTCATCTCTTCTAACTCTGCGTGTGTATTCACAGTTTCAGGACTCGTCAAAACACATTTTTATAATATCTCGGTCCAAGGGAAAATTCTTGGTCCGAACCACGAGCTACGTACTTTGCATCAGATATTACCTGATGTATGAAAGAACATATATCCGAGTCTTTCCATACACGCTGATGAGTTATGTTGCTTTTAGTTCATTCTTCCGGGATCGTGCGGGAAACTTCCATCTCAGATCGGAATACCGGCGGGTGGATCCTTGACTGCAGACCAATGGCTCCTCCTTGCAACCGTCTATGGTCCAATTGTCGTAAGTGAGTATATATATTGGCCTCTCTATCATCTCATGTCTCGAAGATCCCGCAACTGTGGAGTACTTGCCTCGCTCAATCCGAAAGCTCGCAGATACTCGTTGATCGTATTTCACTGATCTCATGCCAGGAGACAGAGAAGGCATCACAGGTCGAGAAAAAAGCAGCCGATGCTGCGGCGCTGCGTGAAGCCAAGGCGCGAGGGAAAGATGCCTATAATGAAGAAAAGGCACAGATTGCGAGAGAAAAGGTCGCAGCTACGGAAGCGAAGAAGGTTGAAAAGGTAAAAGCAGTCGCTGCTCGGCAAGCAGAGAAAGCAAGAGTTGCAGCGGAGAAAAAACTTGGGAAAGCAAGAAAACGCGTAAGTTGTTTTCTACATTCGGAATCACACCCGCATACTAATTCATATGCAGACTACAGCAGATCTCCAGCCAGGGCCGTCTTCAGTTCCAGATCCAATGGGAACGGCACCGACAGATAACACCGTAGAAAAGCTGGATGATGAGACCGAGGAGCTGAAATTTGCGCTTCATCCCAACGATCCAGCTAACTTTCTAAAGCTATCTAGTGCCCTGCGGTTGCTCATGAAGCACACGGTTGACGATAACGAGCTGGACGAAGCAGATCGTTTATTACGGGAATATTGTTCTGAGCTCATCACCGTGCGTTTCGACTTTTCATTTGTTGACCACGCGTACATTAATCCAATCATTAGCTTTACAGCTCGAATTGTCTCAAACCAAACCACCACTATGCAACACATGTTGCAGAGTGTGCGCGCAATTTTGGCCCTCTTCAATGCTTTTGGACCTTTGTATATGAACGCCTCAACAAGGTTTTGAAGTCGTTCAAGACCAATAACCATTCAGGTGGTGAAATCGAGACGACATTTCTTAACGAGTTCCATCAGCTGAGTGCTTGTAGCCGTCTGGTAATGCCTATACTATATCGTTTTGCCGCTTTACTGACACCAAACTCTTCTCCTCGCTAGACATACTCCCTTCTGCAACACAAAAAAGATTCGCTACCGGCTCAGGTAGCAGAAATCATGTTGAAAGCTTCTTGTGAAGAGCGCAGAACCGTAGCTGGGCTTGCCGCTTTATCAAAGGAATTGGATAACCTTTATGAAGACGGTAAGCAGTATGAAAATTGCGCAACTGTATACTCACTCTAGTCGTTTATTAGGCGACAAACTATACGCTCTAAGCCCGCGCCGTCGTAAAGATCTTATGTCCATGGAAACCAACCTTCTCCTCGCCAAGACAATCAACATACAGTTCCCTCTAACTCCCGTTCACTGTCGATTCAACTCCCCGATCGTCGCACATAGCATGCCTCTCGACCGAAACGCCACTTACTTCGACTATGTTGTACTCCATGGCAAGAAATACTATGCATCACGGTCTGTTGGCACGAAGAACTCGTCGCTCGTTCAGGTGATGATTCCTTCTACGGATCATTCGGAACCTCACTATGGTTTTGGCGAGATCTTGGAGATTTTCCAATTCGATCAAGATATCCATCATTCAGACGAATCCATGTGGTTTGCGCACATGCGATGGCGAGGAAATGGCAACAACTCGGACATCTGGAACACCTTGTAAGTTCCACTATGACTCGAGAGAGTCATTGCGTATGATATGTGCATGTTTCATTCCGAGTCATAGCTCTACCGTCAACGTTCGGTTGTGGGAGGTTGATGAATATGTTGAGGAAGATACTCGACTGCCGGCGCTCATTTCTCCTACATGGATTATTGCTCACCTGGCACTGAAAACAGTATCTGTCGGTCAGGATCCGAGTCGCAGCAAAGCATGGGCAACAATTAGTTTGGCTAAGGTATGAGTTCGGCAACCATACATCTCAACTACCGTGCTAATGCTTGTAACCAGTAGTAGATACGAATAATCTGCATTTTGTTATGACTCAGATGCTCTCAAGTAAGCAGACAAGATGGCAAAAAATGCGATTCAAGAAAGGTAAGGAATTTTACACCGAGTCTTCATCTTCTACAAGAAATGCCGCTAAATCTTCAAGATAGGTATGATCTTCTGCTGACAGATTTCCGTCCTTTGCCTTTTCGTAAAAACCCTCAAGCCATGGCATGCCCTCGATAGCTTTGAGCGAAGGATTGGTGCGAAGCCAAACTGGGTTGATCATGCTTGAAAATGGCCTTGTAGGGGGGACCTTCTGAGAGTTTGGAGGACGGTCATTCATTTTGGAGGGGTGGATGTCGAATCCATTGCGGTATGTTTCTTTTTTGCGAGATGTCCTTCGCCGTTTGCTTGGAGGTTCAGTAGCAGCGTTTGAAGTGCTATCCCGAGGATTAGTTGTCGCATCGGTCTCTTCAGCTGCCGTGGTACTCGTTGGATCAGATCGCTTCTGATAGTAGTCCAAGACGCGCAGGAAAGCCACATACTTCATCAACATAAGGTTAGTGTTTCATTTTCAAGGCGTATGAAACGAACTTACATCGATGGACCGCCAAGTTAGCCCGAGGACCTTCTTACTTCCCATGCCGAGATTTTGATTTTGACGACGACGGCGTGAATCTGGAGTAAGGTCGGTCTCTTCATATGATTCATCAACTGACATGAAGTCCGTATCTATCATGGCCGCTGCACCATCAACAGAGAATGCTCTTTCGAACCGAGGCACTGCCTCACGGCGACGTCCCGCTGCCTGGATCAAAAGGACAGCGTGACTCAGTTTCCTGAAATCAAAATCAAGATTAACGTGCTTCCGTACCGCTGCTCGCCTAGCTCTACGGCGACTGTTAACTTGTTGTTTGGTATGTTTGTCTGCACGCTCGGGGTCAATCTCGCTCTTGACTTGGTCCACCAGATTGCGGAAGTATCCTTTTGCCATCGAGAGGATGACATCCTGCTTGAAATCGGCATCATCTAGCTCCCCTTTGCCTTTGCTTCGTAGTGCCTGAGAAGTAACGATCAAAGTTCGTGAGTTTTTGTATGGTTCAAGTTTCTGCTTGCCACCGGCTCATTACCTCTTCGTTTCGCATTACAGATTGTACAACTTCATTGAGGAACCGTGTATTGACTTTATGGTTGACTTTAGTATCCTTCCAAAGCGGTCGCCACAGTTTTTGTCCGTCAACCTGAGCAGCTATGAATGCTTGGTCATCGGGAAGTGGTTCCATCGCAACGAGCGCAGAAACACGCTCTGCGTGGTTGCCTGCCTGGTCGATACCCATCAAGTCGAAAAAGAGTGAATGAACCACAGGCTATTGAATAAAAATAACTCAGTGATGTTCTTCAATTAAGCGAGAAAAGAACTTACCTTGAGTTTAGGATGCTTGTTAGAGATGTTCTTCGACGTCCGAGGAGCCTTCGCTTCAGCGCTGACAACAAGTTGGGTGGATTCCATCGTGACAAGCTTTTCTCCGAGGCTGTGGGTTGTGGCTTCATTTTGTTCGATACGGTACGAGAGCATTTCCTGCTGTCGAATGATTTTATCATTGGCTGACTTGATGTTGCCCATTCGACCATTCATCTTTTGCAACTCGTCAAGAATCAGCTTATTGATCGCATCAGGGCCAGGTGTCTGCGATGGCCTGCCAAACACATCGTTCCCGAGGTTCCGTTGCATATTCGGGGTTGGGTAACCGAGCAGCGGTTGGTGGGGATGCTGAGGGGTAGGGGGGCCAGCAGAATAGCCCCAGGAATACTCCAAGAGAGAGGCTCGTGCAGCAGGACCAAGAGACTGAGCACGCGATGAGGGGTCAGTGTAAGCCGTGAGGGGAGATAAGGGGACGTGAGGAGACGGTGTGTGGTTATCGCTACAGAGAAGGTGAGCGCACATCTGCCTAATGATCTGGCCTTACTAACTGGTATGTTTGTTGAGTAAGGCCACGGTTTTCGGCAAAGAGGAGAGATGGTGGGCGGTTGTCCTGACGAGTATGGAAGCCCGGCGGTATCTAATATTTGAGGTGAGTGTCAGCTTTTCGTGTCATCTCATAGTGCTGACCATATGATTGTTAACACCGCCAGCGTGACCGTCGTTCGAACTTAGGCTGTCCAGCCTTTCCCGGTGCTGCTGGTGGCCCATACCAAATGCCGAAGAGGGAGTCTCCTGGGAAGCATTTTCGCCTGTCGTCGGCACGGTTTGGTTTTGCGAGGTGCCAAAACCTGCCTCCATACTCGCAGCGGCACCCTCGGGACGCGAGGAAAATGATGGGTAGCCGGAGTACATGGTCACGCGTCTTTTCTAGCACACAGTCGAGGTGAAGGGGAGGAGGGAGGGGAGGAGGGAGCCGGGGGGTATCCCGTAGGCCGGGTGGGCAGCATCGTTTCCGACGTCGATCCACCTGTATTACATCCCGACGTGAATCTAAACAGTTTGGAAGCCTATCTATACTCTTCTATGCCAGATATGATATATATGTATACTCAATCTGCAGTCTGGATGAACTGCACATCTGTTACCCGATGTGCAGTCCATAGCAACTATCTCTCTCCAGATAGGGTAGAAAAAATGCGTCTTTTCGTGCTTCGGATGGGTGAGATCGGACCGGTTGTCTAACTCCCGTTTGGGTACTGTTTGACACCGTATCTGTATACTAACCCTATCCAGTTATTTATTCGTTTCCGCAGTGATTGAGCCTCTCTTCCCGTTTGATTTGGCTGAGGCCACCTTCCTCGTTCCGCTCCCCGATCCAGATCCAGATCCTGATTCCGATCCCGAGTCCATTCCGCCTTCAGCTCTCATCGCCTGCCAGTTCTAAAAGCGTATCACGAACCTCGAGTCTATCCGCGAGCGAGTTCTCAGGCTCGCTTCGAGTCGATCAAACACTTCGAGACCGCCGTCAAGAACCAGATTACAGACTTCAACTTCAGTCCCAGAAGTTTGGTTTTGGTCTGCAACACTTGCGTCGAGAAGGAACTCAACCGGAAGACGAAGCCACAGTACCTAGGTCCGATGGTGGTCCTGCGACAGACTACTGGAGGATCGTAAGAGCTGGCCGAGATGGATGGAGCTGTTTCCAGGCTTCGATATGCAGTGTTCCGCCTTCTCCCCTACTACGCCCGCTTCCGTTCCGCTGTCCCGGTCACGGACCTGACCGGACTTGACGAAGAAGACTTGGATCGTTTGGCAGGAGAAGATGTTGGAGAGCTAGTCGATGAAGACCCCGGTGATTTCGATGATCAGTAACGTTCCACTTCTTGTTATCTTGTTATTTTTCTTATCTCTTCCGTCTCCCGTCACTCCGTTCCGTTATCCGTTTCACCCCAGGATTAGAACCGGTGCTCTTATCTAACAAAAACCGTCTCTGTATAGCTCTTGACATACCACAAAAACACTCGTACCAAAACTCACCTCGAAAAGAATCACAGACTTTCATTCCGTTCCGATTCCGTGTCTCCCTTCTGTCTCTCATTCCGCATGTGCCCTTAGTGATTTAAAGTCCGGTTCGGTTCGGTCTTTTACCTTATTTGGCAAAGACCGAACCGAAACCGGTTATGGTAATTTCCTAAAATGGAAAAAACCGAACCAAAACCGACAAAAACCGATTTTTCGG
>JBBPPQ010000305.1:0-18012 GCA_038092035.1 Leccinum disarticulatum
CCCCCTCATGTTCCGCAGCCGATCGAGACCGCTGAGATGGACAGGATGATCATCGCCTTGCAATCATCCTTGCCCGGCCCCTTGCTCGCCATCCAGTTGTACCAGCGGCTGCACGACCTTCCCCCTCTTTCGATCATCACTGGTCGACTCCACCTTCCTGGACTTGTTTTCTCCCTGACATCCCTTCCGCTATCACAGCGAAACCTGGGTCGGACTCGGTTGTTCATGTTTATCATGCCACTACGCCCGTCCTCGGTGACATACGCATCAAGACCGACGATGATTTGATCGGAATGCTCGGCTTGATGCTCATCCATCCCTGGATCAGTCCCCTTCTAGACAGGGATTTCTTCGGTGGGGCTCCTCAGTTTGATCTAGCCATGCGTGCATTACGACTGGTCGTTCGACTGAAGCAGCCGTTCGGTGCGCCGTTGCTTGCTTCGGAGGGACGGGTGCTGTATAAACGTGTCGCAACGGACAGTTTTATCAATGTTCAGATCCGGGCAGAGACACCGTTGGAGGAGTTGATGGATAGCGTGTGGATAGTCGACGTCCAATAGTCCTGCGTTGTCGGTTTTTTGGATATCGAGAGACGAACTCGGTTGTATTCACCTCTCTAGACAAGGATGTAATATCCCACTTTCTGAGCTAGTTATGAACGAAGTGACTGGCCAAAAATGATAACATTCCCGAACACTTGCGGTGTTAACATTGTAGCAAAGTTGTCAGGTACTACTGTTTACGGTGCCTCTCAACTCCAAAGCCATCTCTCTGCCGTATGCCACCCCGACCTCGCCCCGCACCGTAATACACCAACACCAACAACCTCCAGTCCACGGAAATCCTCTGCACCATGGTTGTCTTCTTGCACGCCTTCATGAATAAAGCCCACTATCCCCTCCTTGCCGTCCTTTTTCTCGCCATCGGTATTATCACGCTAATCCCCTTGATCGAAGCCGCTCGCGACCGCCGCCCTCTCGTCCTCGGCGCGCCCACCCCCGTCGGCGTCCTCTTCCAGCTGGGCACCATCATCTACTCCCTCCTCTTCGTCGTGACTGGCGCCGCATCTATCTCACACAGTCATACCCCAAACTTACCCTCAAAAATCAGCCCAGCCAACGCTGCATCCCTTCTCTTTGGATTCCCCATCGGCTACGTCCTCCCTATGGCCTTCAGACCCACTGCTAACCTCTATCTCGCAAGGCTTTCTCTTCCTCGTCGCCCTCGCTACTCTTGCATACAGACTCCTCACATCCTTATCCAATATCCACTCGGTCACCCTACCGTCATGGCCGGCGGCCGCCCTCACGCTCACCTGTGTCTTCTCTGCACTTCTCCGCATTGCCTAGGTTTGACCTCTCTCAGGCTTCCCTGACACGGAAGCCCTGCGAATGCTCTTCGTACCGATCAATATTGCGAACGTGATCAATCCGGCAACGGTTTCCCTCTCAGACGGCGCGCACGAGTTCATCAAGTGGGACATCATTTTCGCCACGAACTTAATGATGCTTGCGACACTTTGGATGGCCGATGGGGTACTCAGCTTCGTCGGAATCCTTGTATGGCATGACATTGCGACGATCGCATTCAGTTTGGTCGACATTGTCCATAACCGCAAGACGACTCAACGGACCAGAGTCACGTGCTGTTGAAAAAGACGCTTTGAACCTACGCCGGTTCCCTCCGGCTCCTCGCACACGATATCTGGGAGCGGCCGAACAGAGGACAGATCGTCCCCCTCGAGATGGATCCTGAACCCGGGTCGGAGCCCGACGCGACCATCAACATGGACGTTGCAAACGAGACCGGATCCCGGCCCACCGTTCGGAAGGAGGGTCATGCCAAGTATGTCCGGCAGTGCAACCTGCTCACGGAAGAGGAGTTTCGGATCATGGCGGACAACGCACCGCTCATGAGCTCGAAGGTGGAGATAGCCAGTTTCGACAAGTGCAGTCCCGAGCGTACACCCATCATCTCTCTGTTCGCGTCCCTCTGAAGAAATGGGTAGGAGAAAGATCGAAATTCAGCCCATCACGGTATGTCGTTGCATCCATCATTGCGCACAACAGACTATTCTCGCCATCTCCTCTCCATCCCTCTCCTCTCCAATTTTACTCGCATGCATTTCCGTTCCATCTTTGACTCGCAATCGCTAACGTCTTCTTATAATACATAGCACGAGCGTAATCGCTCTGTCACTTTTTTAAAGGTAGGCTGTCGGCTATTTTTATTCCTCCCCGGCTTGGCACTTATTATTATAATTATAACTCTCTACCCCTTGCTATTGATTCATAGCGCAAGAATGGCCTCTTCAAAAAGGCGTACGAGCTCGGCGTTCTCTGCTCGGTCGACGTAGCTGTCATTATATTTGGTCCGTCCTTTCCCGTCTTCATCCGCCTATCTCATATCCGTGTCTCTAGAGGAACGCGCCGGTCATCATTTGAAACTTTACCAATATTGCTCCGGTGACATTCACGACATCGTTCAACGTCATATCAGAGTATGTCATTCCTTCTCGTTAGAGAGCACGTCTTATCTACCCCGTTAGTACGACGGTGAAAAGGACGCTCGCACCCCTCATGACTTTGCTAACAATGCAAACGTCAAAATTGACGATGCTGCCGATGGCGATGATGGCGATGGAGACGATGACGACCCCGACTCTGGTCTTCGAGGTCCAAACAAAAAATGTTCGGATCCCAAGTTAAAGCAAGAGTATGGGAGCAACGGCAAACTCGTCCCTTCTGTAGGAGGGGATTTGGGACTGAATGATGTTCGTGCCAATATGGTTCCATCTCTGTCGCACACTCATTCCCCCAAATTGCAGATGAACGACTACGCACTCCACCGGCCCATGACTATCCCTCAGCCACCGCTTCACTCCACCCAACTGCCGCCAGTAGGCAGTGCTTCTTCGCTTCCTATCTCAACGGAACGCCATACCTCTTCTGGTCGGTTGCTCCCTCTCAACGATCAACCTAGCTCTCAAAAGAAATCTCGTCTAGCCCCTAGTCTCAACGCAGGTAGTAACTCAAAACTCACCTCCGATGAGTCCTGGAACAACGGCTACCTCACTTCTCCATCCTCTGCCCACACGCCCAACAGCTACCGACAAAATGGCCAGACTTCGCACCAACTATCTTATAACTATCTCGGTGTCGCTGGGTCCACGACCCAGCAGCCGTATCTCCCCTCCCCATCCTTTGACTTTCCGTCGTCCTCGAGAGCTGCCCCGATATCACGGACGGCAGGGTACAATCAACGATCATCGACATACCCTCAGCAGCAGGATGCCAACTTGCAAGGTATTTATCACCAGCTAATGCGGCACAATTTGCCGCCAGGCCAGCCACCAAACGGCTCTCTCCCGCGCACACAACAATCACATGACTTGCTCTCTGCATTTCTAGACAACGGCGACGATCATCGACCGCCCCCGACACAATCGTCGCAATTTGGGCCTCTAGACTGGCCATCGCATGCTTCGCCGCAACAACCACCGCCACCACCACCGACGTCTCAGCAGGAAGTGGGTGAGTCACTTTCTGGGCTTCGTTTCTCTTCGTCACGCAAGCTCAAATTGGATTACGTATAGGGCATTCTGGAGACACGAGTTGGCTTGATTTCTTGTCCCACAGTGCACCACAACAAGGTGGACAACAACTCCACATGACGCTCCCGCCCGCTAACGGGCGAGATGGAGGGTTGTCGTGGGAACGCGATCGTGAGGTGGAGCATTATACTCCATCGGAACGCGTTGGAGGTGGTGGTGGAAACTTTGATAAGAGCGGGATGATGGCCAATGGTACTGGCGGTGGTGGTTCGGGGCTCCTGTTATCTCCGCGCAAACGACCGCGTGCGGATTCTGGCACGGTTGACAGCCGACGACCGTCGCCAACCATGCGGGGGAAGGCTGCGGGCGTTGTTGGAGGACAGGACTCGATTGATCTAAATGGAGATGCCCATGGGCTTGGGATTAAAGAGGAATAATGACGGAAGGATTTATGGGTGGGTGGTTGATGCTGTTGAATTTTCCATTCGCTTTCCGTCTCTGTTATCACCCCCGTCCCGCTCGTCTATACATCAACTCGTGGACTTTTTTGGTTTATAATTGTAAGCCATAGTCGGATAGTTATTTTCTTTTCTTTTCTTTACTTATTCCATTTCCCAAACCCCAACCCCAACCTGACTCCTCGAGAGTGTTTGAGGAGAGAGATATGATTTGAAACCTAATATGTTGGACAACGTTACTTCTGGTCGTCATCGCGATGGAGATCCGAGTCGTCGCACATCTAATACATACTATCGAGTTACGTAGTACAGCATAACAGTAAGCAATATTGCTAGCAAGGCGGTGCGAGAGCTTCGAAAGGATTTGTTTGTCGTCTACCAGTACATACCTTCTTCGTATCAGTGATATCACGAGAAAGAGATGTATTCGTCATTGTCTAGCTCCAACACTTTGTGCACGGCCGGGCCAGTGCCAGGCGTGGGCAGCCTGACAACTTTGCGATTCCGTTGTGCGATTCGTGTTGCGCGGATGCCAGGTGAGACTCAGTCCGGCTCGAGCCTTGGGGAAAGGGTAGATCATAATCATATCGATATCGATGGGATGGTGACGGGATTCCGGTTAAGCCCGCGCGAGGTGGGGAGGGAAGGCGTTGTTGGGTACATCTATCTGGTGACATTGGTCTTTGTTCCTCTCCTTCCCGACGCGGCCCGACTGCGCCGGCGTTCACACGGGAAATTCCGATTTCCTCCCTTCTCTGCATAATGCATTAGATTCCAAGTTGTGGACCATTCTCATTTCCATATTCATGTCAAACCTTCTTTCCTTCCTTCCCACCCAACCACTTCCGAGTCCTCCGCGGTGGCGAACAGATTCTAGCCATGAACACCACGATCCCTGTGACGACTTCCGAATTACCAAATTGTTGACGAGATCTACAACACATCTATCTTTGTTTTCTTTTTCGTCGTTCTCTTTGTTTACTTGAATATCGGGAACAATGAAGAACTGGCGCGTCTTGTGCGCGTTACCACTTAGCGCCGCTGGAAGTATCCGGGTCAAGGTTCACGTTCAGGTTCCATTGATAAGTTCCAGATCCAGGTCCAGGTCCAGAAGTCGGAAAGCCTGCCTGGCCTGGCCAGTACTAAAGTTACGCCGATCAAACGTTGACGTTCGAAGTTGAGCGTTCGGCGTTTGGCGATGAGTGCCGCCGCGGGCTGCATACTATCATTAGTGGCGTTGAGATCTGTACATGTGATGATTATTGATTATCAACGATCATGGTCATGTGTGAGCGGCGTTCAGGTGCCGGTCCCGTGATAACACAGTGATCCCACCCACCTTGCACCCTCCACTTTCACTTTCCTTTGTCGACGAGACGAGGCAGACGGTGGACGGATGTATCCTCGGCCGTCTGGTTTGTTTTGCGAGGGATCCGTTATGTCGAAGAAGTTGATGAACGATCCTAAGGGGGGTGAGTAGCTACTCATCCAAATCTAAACTTGCTTAAGAACCAATCAACTTCGACGATACAGTCAACCCCCAGGACGTTCGCAGCCCCAGTTGCATCCACATACCAGCTATCAAACCAATTCAGTAGTGAGGTCAGCTGAGGGTAACGTATCCTGCGCCTCCCACTGCAACAAGCATTCAACCATCGATCTCACCAGCTCCACTAGCCAGCTTATTCATGCTCGACCCGAATACAAGGTTCCGAATTGTTCCGTCAGTCATTGTGACAATTTGATATGACCTGGATCACGAGGTCAGCAAGCCCAAATGGAGCGGAACACACGGTACATCCATCGTGCTCCGCGCGGCTAACAGTGCCTTGGGCAGCGATTTGTACATCACGCGTGAGAGGGAGCTCACGACCCGAGGCTAGGTTTCGCTCGCGATCCTCGAGTGGATTCATCGTTTGTCAGCGTCCTTTTGCTTACCCTTTGTGGTTTACCCTCGTCGTTTCCTCGTTCTCTTCGCTGTTCGCGTTACCCACGTTTTCTCATCAGCTCAGTAGCATTACGGGAAGATACGGTCGCATGACGAAATCGAGCCTATGTGGGAAGGTGAAGGAGCTCGCGAACATACCCGGTGACCAACCCATAGAAATTCAATAGTGGGGCTTCGCTGGGCGAACTGCCTGGTTTGTTTCATTCGCCGCGGGGGGCACTGGGTCAGGCAGCCCGTGGCGCGGTCGCCCCATTGGAGAAGTGAAAACTATCTTGATTCGAACTGACAATCGGATACTGTAAAACAAGGTGTTGCACTCATAGATCGTTACGTACCTCCGTCGCTGCGACCGACAATAAATTTCCCTGTTTCATGTTCGAACGTTCACGAATTGCATGGGGTCTCTGGATAAATTTGAATAAGCAGTATTATCCTTCAGATTTGAACCGATACGGTGACACGGAGTGCTCAACTTTGGATGTGAGGAGAAACGGGCGCAGTATCAATGGTCTCGATGCCTCAGTATCGCATCGCCATATATTTGCCCGCAGCAAATGCGGAACTCAATTAGCCATCTGGTCAGTCGCGAGTAGAAGCAGCCAATCTGTTTCGTACTGGGTGATGGGTCTCTTCCTGGCCTAGGCTGGAGAGCCAAGCCGGAACAGTATCCATCATGATGCAGTAGTAATTTTGGGATCAATTCACGTCATCCGCTTCAGAGGCGCCGTGGTCGCTGGGTGTTCGCAAAAGCTTTAATGGATCCTCAAAAGAAGGAAACGAAGAGAGATTGAGGCTGTTTTAAGCATGGTTTTGAAGGTTGTTTCGGGCAGCGAGGAGAATCCAAAATAGCCCAGGCTGCCGTTTCTGGATAGTCTCCCGTAGGCAGACCCTTAGGCAGGAAGATAGTCGTCCCTTCTATGTTTCTGGATGATTGGGGGGCAGTATATGCTTCAGAGTCGCAAAACCACTGAAATCTTCATGTCTGTGTTGAGACAACTCACTTACATTCCAAACCCCGACATCACGGTGCAGCCTCAGACATGCATCGGAACAGCCGGTAACGATCTTGAACAATGAAAACCATACTCAAACAGCCTCCAGACCGGATCTATTTTCTGCTTGTTGCCAGTACTAGTGGGATCGCGAAGCGCCAAATCACCCGACTCGGGCCCACGGGTATGTACTTACTCAAAAAAGCGCGAAACTTCAAACGCTCCCGGCTCCGAGTTTGTGATTGTAGAATTCTGAATAGTAGGGACGGATTGTCTTCATGCCTAACTTAGGGCCCAGTGCTCACCCGGGGAGAATATTGGATTCTAGCCACTTATCCCGGGCTCCTCATGGGCCCGGGCAAATGCCAATAATATTTATGTCTGTACGTCATACGAGCGCCGCTATGCACGCCAAACGACTCTGACACTCCATAGAGGAACATTGGCAATTCTGAGCTCTCGAGGCTCTCTGGGGTGCAATGCCGTTCTGCTCCACTCCATCCATTTATCGCCGATGTGACTTACTATCCCAACCCACCTTGGAGTTTTTTCAAAGCATTCGGTTGTGCTTCCTAGTACGTCCCGTTTTGAACCCCGTTTCACCAGGATGTCGTATGCGTGTTTTCTCACTTTCGGTGCTACCCTTGTTAGAAACACTCTGCCGGGATCGATCAGAAATTGCATCTGTTTTCAATACGTCGGGTATGCAGGATCTCGTGGAGGGCTAAAGCTTCTGGGGTTTAATTACTTCAACGATTACACCATGCTCACAAATAACGACTTCCAATGGTTCATTTCTGGGCTCACAGTCGTCTTCGCATGACACACTGTCCGCAGGCGCGGCATTCCCAGCATAACAATCACAACGAGATGGATGGCTCAGCCTACGTCAATCAGTCCCCGGAAATTCTTTCCTGTATTACAACTCACGTCAGAACACTGGCAAGCTGACACATTCTGGTATCATTCACATCACGCAGCAGATGGCGGCCCTTGTGGACTCATAAACCTTCCCTCCCTGATCGTATAATATCGATCTGGGCATCCCGTGTCAATTGATTTACGACATTGATGGTGTGTCATTACTTCGAGCTTAGGCCTAGCCCTGGCTCAATTCCGGACAGAATGTAGTAGAGTCATCAACATTTTGGGACAAGACACGTTTTTTTTGCAAACCGAACGACGGGTTCTCGATCGACGGTTATCGAAATGGATGGAGGCCATGTTGAATCCTGCGCGATTGATTCCGTCGAGCCCACGCTGCACCTTATTTCTTCCTGGTCACCTCCGATGCACACGGGCCACTGGGTTCGATGCGATTCGAAATCGGCACATTAAATTATATGCATATCCACTTGGGCAATATTGCAGGGGCCCACTGCGGTCACCGAGAGGCAGGGCCCACTCACTGCCTGCCAATCTACCTATTCCCAGTTAAGCAAAGACGGGAAATGGAGATCAAACTTTTTCCGATCGATGGTACATCAAATGCACGCACACGCCGCCAATCGTAACTGTTTCGCTTGCATGGAACGGAGTCACTGTAGGCCGATAGATCGATGGCCTAAAGTGATCGCTTCTGTTGCCAGCTTTCCAGAGGAGCTGGTCGAGATCGACTTTTCTTTCTCTGCAGGAAGTACTCGCCCTGGTCATTCCCGTCCGTGACTGCGTGTATGGTTCGCGATACTCACCTCGTCGTTGTGAATCTATACATGTCTTACTCATTTCCGTGGAGTGTCATCTCCCTTCGACAAGAGATGACCGACAACGTCGTTCGAGCGTCGAGCGTACTACTAGGTGCTACCAGAGTAGACACCCGCGATTACGACGAGCCCTGTCGTGTGCCGGAGGCGTGGACTGGAACCTTTGTGATTCTCCGCTGGACCAGAATACATGAAACTCATTTGCATCCTAGAACGGCGTCCATGGTCGGCTAGGTCCTTGTCCTGGCCGATTTTGCCAAGCACTGCCGTCGATGTTTCACAGGTCATGCTGTTAGTTCATTGTATCATCGACCCATCGACGCCATCATTCATCGTCACAGAACAGGGTTGTGATGGTGGAAGACGCTCGCCCTTGTACCAATTGATCCATGACGAACGACAAACGAAAAAGACCAGGCCACAAATATTAACCAATTGTTATTACATATTAACCCCTGAAACAAAGGAGGAAGAGACGACAATACCCATAAACCGAACCACATCCAACGAGACTTGAACCTAGCATACATACACATACAACGAGGCTTTGACTTTGCGAAGACGAGAGCAGATGAGCGAGCGAGAGTTGAGGGTGATAACAACTTAACATCCTAAAACGAAAACCAAATGCATATACTTGAAACCATTAGATTCGAGATTTGGTCGTCATGCATCATCCATCCATACTTGTTGCGGACCGTCATCCTAGGAGAACCAGAGAAAAAAAAAGAGCATAAAAGAGAGAGGAAGACAAGGTCAACGAAGCCGCAGTCACCGACTCCGATACCCAAATCCTTCAAAGTACCCCGAATCGCGCATGAACGATGTCCAGCGTTCGTCCAATCGAGACTCCTCAGCGACCAACCCCAGATCTGTAAGTTCCGACGGTGCTTGGTGCTGCGGCGGCAGTGACGATAATGGCGGAAGCGTTTGTAGCGGGGGTAGTAGTAGAGGCGGTGCAGGTGCCAACGTCGAAGCCTGGATTGATGTAGCGGATAGTGGTGCATGCAGCGACGGCGGTGGAGGGTGGGGTAAGGGTTGGTAAGTGTTCGTATGCAATGACTCGTACGCGTGCCCGTGAACATGCGGATGTGCGTGTGCATGTACATGCATATTGTAGTGTCCATACCCCGATCCGCCAGCCGACCCATAACCCCCTGCGTCCTCGAAATGGTTCGGCATCCCCGACGGTGACGGAGCCCATTGGTACGACGGCACCGTCATCGACACCGCGTGTTCGTGTCCCGAATGTGTATGCGTGTGGTGAGGTCGATGATGGGAAGTAGGAGCCGGAACCGGAGCAAGGGGTTGAGGTTGTGGCAGAGACTCTGGCGAGAGGCGCTGACCACCAGTGGTGGCATCGTGTTGGTGCTGATGCTGCGGCATATACGTATAATGCGATCGCCGTGGCGGTCGCCACTGCGGCATCACCTGCTGCTGTGGTTGCGGTTCCAGCTCTAAGCCCACGCCGACATACTCTGCAGTAGACGTAGGCGGGAGTGGAGGGTGAGCAGCAGAGGTATGTCGGGCCGAATACTGGTGCTGCATTTGCTCCCGATCGGTAGCAGCCACCCATCGCTCGACAGAGGACGATATCACGCTTTCGGTTCCATACAACGTCGTCGGTAGAGGCGGAGGCGGCAACTGTGGCGGGGCGGTCGTCGGGAGACCATGCCCGTGCGAGGGGGATACGAACGTAGAGGAGTATCCCCCTTCGGGCGGTGTTGGCGCTTGCGTTTGCTTCGACTCCGCTGGCAACCGCCTCGTCGACACGAACCGCGTGCGCCCGGCAAAGATTGCAAGCTCGTCCGCTTCGGTCCCCTCCTTGAATGACCATTGTTGCCCTAACTGGCTAGGCGATGATGAAGACGACGAAGACGACGATTTGTCGTTCTTAGCCGTGGCTAACGCGTTGTGGGCCTTTTCACTCAGTTTCTTCAGGATCGGCTACAAATACGAAGAAAATTGGGGGTCCAAGTGAGCATGGTCGGGACCACCTTCAGTTTAAACAGGTCCTTACGAGAGCTTTCGCCGCTCTACGACTATAGCATGCGGCTTTCGTGAAAAGTACACAAGCCTCGTCGAGCTCTTTGATCGCATTGGATGCCAGCGGAGACCTAGGCCCACGAGTGACGATGGTACCAAAGACAATCTATCGTGCCGACACCCAAATGAAAGACACCAGTCAGTAACTACACAACCATGGCCACAACTGAACAACGACACGAACCGCTGCCGAGAAAGCAAACGTCCATACGGACCAAAACCGTGCGCAAAGTTGAGGATAGTTTGAATAATGCGCTCCTATCGTCCGCAGAATGATCGAAGAGGCTCGGTACGTGGCGAGGAACGACGGCGCGTACTGACTCTTGAGCGGGTTCACCGGGTTTTCGACGATCGCCTGCGCAAAGAAAGACCGATGGATGTAGAGCAAAACTGGAGAAGTGTTCGTATACAATGGTAATATAAATAGAAAAGAAAAACACTACTTACTGACTTCTCGCGCGTTCGCCATGACGAAACGGCCCATTGAGTCGGGGAGCGATACACCTTCGAAGGGGTTGGTCGGAATGGGCGAAATCAGGGCCGTGGCCACGTTCTCCGCGTCTTCAGATATAGGAAACTCGCGAACCTTGCGATCGAGTTCCATGATCGTCGCATAACTTGGTATCTCGGCAGTCAAGGTCCGCGCAGCAACTTCGGCCACACACTCGGTTGCAAAACGGTAATTCCAGGACTCGACTAGAAAACCAGGAGATTTGGGTGAGCCTATGGCATAAACACAAAAGCCCCACGACGACTCACACAGAGCGGATTCGACGTCCATATGATCGCTTACATTCTCACTCTCTGGATATCGACAGTCGATGTAGGCGAGCGAGAAACATGGCGGTCTGCCCGTATTGAGGCTCTTTCAGATAGAGAAGAGTAAGATGTCGTCAGCCAGACAGGCATCAATCACTGCAAGCCTGTACCTACTTCCCAAGCGTCCGCAACGAAGAGGTCCCAGAACAGAATACGACGCCGCTGTACGATCTTGTCAGGCAAACCCCATCTTGCGCTGTCCCGATCTAACACCACAGGTCAGGCCAAGTTCCAAACAAGAATTGCGAAAAACGGTATGCTCACGTAGTCCGACCTTGGTGATGGAAAAGGCGAATAAGTCATCAGTCAACGAGGTCTCTGGAGAAAAGAACGCACAGTCTGGGACAGATGCGCAGCAAGCACGATCAACGACCACGTGGTCTCCATGCTCGTTTCCTTCCCTGATAGCTCGTTCCCGCTCATGGCGTTGTACATGCTGAGCATGTGTAGCACCTGAATCGTCACGAGGGTCGGCTTCTCGAGTACGGGTTGCAAACAAATCGCCGCGCGGGCTATCTGATGATAGTGCTCGGCCTCCGCGTTCGACGTCTCCTGCACCACGTCGACGAGCGCGCCGACGGCGAAGACGAGAAAGAGGAGCGCGAGCTCGTGTACGCTCTTGTTTTCCGTCGCCTTGAGCGGGGCGTTCGAGTAGTACAGTGGAAGCAGCTCGTCGTCGATTTGATCCTTGGACACGCAGTGAAACAACCACCCGGCCTGGTCGGTGTATGTTTGCGACAGGTAGCTGGCGCGTTCCCAGTTCGGCAAGTACGCCTCGATCAGTTCGCGGACGGAGCTCGTCGAGCCCATTGGGGTGAATGGGAACGCTTGCGAAAACAACCGAAGTTCTTGGGGCAGCTGGGAAGGGTCCAGGTCCGTTTCCCTTGCCGAATTGGGCGGCGAAGAGCCCGACCCGTCTTGCTGGGTCACATTGTCAGATTGAGAGTGAAATGAACGCGGATGTCCGCATCGAAAGGAGATGGGACTTGCCATCAAGAGACACTATATCCCGTGCGAGAGGGCGAGGAAGATTAACGGGTTGAAATGACGTGCACGGGGTCATATCGTACGCACCTCTGATCCACCAGTCGGCCCAAAGAAGCGCGATATCCCGTGGTCGGTGATTGAGAGCGTTCCGAAAGCGTCCAGTAGCTCTGGGGGATGACCCGCAGCACCGGACTCGTCGTGTGATATTTCCTCCTTGTCGTCATCTTTGAGTTGATTGACTCCCAAGAGATCGTCACGAAGGAGGGGGTGTGGCTCCGTCGAATGCTGGGCCTGGAGGTCGCCGAGGGCGTCCTCAAGTTCCCGGATCCGGTCGCTCATTTTGGCTATCCGGCGATGAAGATGCTCGGTCGCTGCAAGAACGAAACTGGGGAAAGGGCAACGCGTCAGGTTGCCGGTATAGCAGAGAGGGGGGTCACATGATCCTCACCGGGTTCCTTGACCAGTGGACAAGCTACCTGTGGCGACCCATCAATCAACGCCGCCGAGGGCCAACTAAAACGAACGAGAACGAACCGTTCGGACATAATGCTGCGCAGCCTCTCCGCTGAGACAGAGAAACGAATTAAATGGCGGCGTTTGGCTCGAAAGCAAGAGAACAGGCCCGGATGGGACGGAGAGAACGCGCACCTGGCATGATTGGCAGGGGATTTGCTTGTCACACTTTATCTTGAGTCTTTTAGGTCGGAAAAAGAAAGATTAAAAAAAATTGGGATGCACGACAGAGAGCGCGGTGATCGCACCTCCTACACTCAGCGCATGAGATCTGCCCGCTATTCCTCTTCTGCTCGATTTCGCGTGCGTGGCCACCATCAAATTTGTACTCCTCGACCTCCCGGCGGCCCGACTTGCGCTTGAGCTTGGCCTTTGTGAGTTCTGGAGGCATTGATGAAGAAAAGGAACTGGGAGGGTGTGCCAGAACTGGGAGAAATCGTTTGGTACCCCTTGCGCAATAACGGTGTGAAAATCCGATGCTGTACTACCTTCGATTGTCCGTACTCGGTAGCATCCATCAAAAAAATTATATCACAGTCAAGAAATAGGAAAGAAAAAAAAACCCGGATACGAAAATGAAAAATGTTATACAATTCCAGGGTCATCACCTGAATCTTATTATGTGATTCTGGCGCTACCACTCCAGCAAAGCGGCAGTAAGTTGGTAGCTTGGACCATAAAGAACATTTCGCATTCAGCGGCCCACCACACATCATAATCAGCATCAACCCATCACCAGCTGGCAGCCACAGCTTATCGACTTGATTCCGCCGCCGCTGGGGCCTCGAGTTGAGCGAACAACAATCATTGGATCCGATGGGATCCGACGGAGAATGGGCATTACTCAATTCACAAGGATCTTGTCCTGAAGGAGAAAATGGGGCCCTGCGGCGTCTGTCAGCCCGGAACAACCAGAATCATACTTATCTAATTTCGAGGGGGTCCACAACTTTCAGGGTGCGTGCATGGGAAAAACCGCCTGCTTACTCGGCCGGCTCGCTCCGGCTGAGCGAAATGAAAGGCTGTGGGTCCCGGTCAGCCACTAAACTTATTGCTACCGCGGCCCCGCCAAACTTCACTTTGAACTTGACAGCGACTCGTAAGACTTCCCGAGCCCCGACCGTGACACTGCTTCTCCAGGGTCCCCACGCACAGTATCCACTAGAAGTTGTCCGACCACGCTGCTCACTTCTCATCGCCAAGTTTGGCAACCATCCTAAACGTCAAGGGACTTCCATCGAAAAGGCCACGATACCGTCAGGGGGACGAGAACTGACGAATTGGTCCTGTCGAGAACATCTGTCCAATCAGCATACGCCTCTCGTTTCGGTCAGGCACTCCCGGAACCCGATCATAGCCTGACGTCAAGGACTGTGCAGGGAAAGCTCTCGACAGAAAACGGCTACGATTTCGCATGATCGTGAGCAGCCTTGCGACGCGTCACGAGTGGTGGGGGGTTCGCTATCGTCACGTCTCAATCGACTGAGGCGGTGTCTATCATTGAGAAATGATGATGATGTCAGTGTTTCATCAGTCGGTGACCAGGGAAAGTTTAGAAGGAATCATCAGGCGGCAGCAACAGTCTAATAATGAGCATGAGCTCCACCCGCGATGCATCCTTCAGGCGTCAGCAACCGCTTCGCGTCATATAGGAGAACCGCTGTTTGGTGAAAGAAAGGCGCTAGAAGACGTTGAGAGTGCAAAGAAGTAGCCCAACCACAATTGTGGGACGCACAACAGGTGTAAGAACCTTTCATGCGTGACTACCGCAGCGCTAGCGTCAATAATTTCCGAGGAATGAAAGGTGGTCGCTGGATGGAATGACGAGCGGACTTACTATCAGATTACTACGCTATGTCATATGTTCTGCCCCGACCTGAGGAAGTGTCAATGCTGAAGAACACTTGTAATGAAATGGCGTAACGAACGCAGCAAACATACTAACCACACCATCTTCTCGTATGTGCGTGTGAGGACAGGGAAAGTCGAGAAGAATCACCGAGCCGAATATGGGCACAATGGGCAGGTAACCAACGTCCACAGTTGTGATACTTCACAACAAGTAATGTGGAGGACGCCTCGACGTCAAAAGGATAAGTATGTATGTGGAGAGGGCGAACACTCGTCCTTTCATCCGTTCGCCCCTTTGTCCTCTGATTACTTGCCTTCTCTAACGATTTACCTTGTTAATACCCATCTCGCATCACCATGTCTCTTATCGAAAATGTCATTGTCCAACCCTCCATCCATGATCGTCGAGCGTCGCGTCGACTTCCATGCAACAAATGTGTTACCGTCATTGAATACGACCAGGGAACGGAGTGGCGCTTCATCAACGAGCTAGTCAACGAGCACTGGAAGGCGTGTCCGGGGAATCTACACGCGCGTACAGCGCGCATGCCAGCACGCATCCCCACGTCCCCAATGGACACCACGATCGTCTCATCCCCTTCATCAGCTGCCCCATCCCCAGGTTCAGCCCTGAGACAACGTACCGGCCCTGAGCCCCTCCGCCTCCCACACCCGCACCCAAATGCGAGCCACACCTGGGTTTCGGCCGGGTGCGAGCGAAAGCGGCGGACCCTCGAGCAGCGAAAGTTGGAGCTGGAGCAGGACGAGTACACAAAGAACGTGACGAACAAGAGCGTCGTCTGTACTGGCTGTCACAAAGAGATCAGCCTCGACAAGCGGTCGAACTATTACCCCGGCCTGTGGCTCAAGCACAGAAGCAAATGCCCCGGCATCGAAAAGCTCGAAGTCAGTAAAATCTTTTGGCTCGAAGATCGAGGAGCGCACTGACTTGGCTCTCCCTCCCTTTTTTTCTTTTCATTCACAGCGCACAAGGATTGCCTTGAACGCGACAGATACGCCTTGCGACGATCTCGTCGCCGTCCCGCTGCCGGGTGGCAAGGGTTGCGGAAACGGCGCGCTGGAGCTTGCCGCGGCAGCCACGTTTCGGCTGGTTCGCCAACACGACTCGGAGGTTCAGTCGAGCGACGACTCAGACGAAGAAACAGAGGAGATGTTCCCGAGTGAGTCCGTCGTGCTTCATCAATCATGAAGTACTCCGCGCTGAGAAAAAAAAAATTGAAACCCACCCCAAACCCAAACACGACCCGCCTCACCACCGTCGTTCGAACCATTGACGTTGATGTAGCGTTAAACAGCGATTTCTATTCAACTGAGCGATACTACAATTTTTCCGACGCCGAGTGGACGTACCGATACGCGACCAAGGACGAGATCATGACCAACCTGTTTCGTGGGCAGGACGAGTACACATGTCTGGGAAGCCGACAGGGACAGGGTCTCGGTGCGCACCTCGGTCCGCAAAAGGGAAGTCAAGCTGTCCCTCGTTGTGTGATCGAGAACCGGGTCGAGCTTGAAGTGTTTTCGCGGTCACGTCCCGAGCACTCGCTGAGGTCGACGCAGGAGCTAAGCGAGATGGTCGCACTGGCACCGCATACGCTGTCTCAGTAACACACCTGTGCATTGAAAAAAAGGGTGTCGAGTTAAGAGAAGTACGGGCTAGACGGACCGGCGTGGACGTTGTCGTTGGTTAATCTGATCGCGATTGAATAGCAAAAATTATCTAATTTTGGTTCGAGGGTATTTACTTATAAACACCAACTTCTTTCTTTCACGTTGTCTCAGAACATGTCTCTGCGCCACATCCACTGAATGGCAAAATTCCAGCCTCGAGGCAGCAACTACTACATGAGGCCTAATTGAGGGCACAGGGAACGCATTTTCACTGTTGGCACGTTCAAAGTCTTTCCCTTACCCACCACGACATGCCTGAACTAGTACCATACTTTGAGACCGTCCGCGTAAGCAAACGAGCCTCCCCCCTCTATCCCCCTGACATGCTAACGTTTAAATTATCTCCATCCGCACTAGTCATTTTCCAACGTTCCCATCACCGAAGACGGAGTGGATACTGCATCTTTTCTGGAAGCCTCGGACGGGCTCGTGAAACTATTCGGTGCGCCCTATTCCATTACGTCTCTCCTACTTTCGAAGAAATTTCCCCTGATTAAGTTCGGTTTGTTGCTGGTGGTGGCAGATTTGCTCGGCTCTGGCGTCTTCGGATTTGTCCAAGCAGACATTAAGGGTAACATTGAGGAACGTTTCCACCATTTTTTTTCTTCTCTTCTTTGTAGTTTATTTTGGCTTTCCTTTTTCTTTCTTGTCTTGTTTTTGATTCCCATTCATAATTCTGTTGCTTTTGGAAGAAGGCTACTTACCCTTCTTATCTGGGTCTCGGTCCATACAGGGTGTTCGGTCGCGCTATCGAGATGCTTTCCAGAATTCCACAACGCTCGAGAATCTCGTCAGAACCGAAACGTCAGAAGGACACCGTAACGCAACCGGTTGCCTAATACGCCTGACTCGGTGAGTGATGCGAACACCTTCAAAGGTTCCCTTACAGTCCAGCACACTAACCAAGTTAAACAAAATAAATCCATGTTAACCAATACCATAAAACTAACAAAATAAATCGAACGAACGAATGAATTTCAGCGGTCTCATGTTCCTCTGCAAGGCATTGAAACACATGCAAAACGAGCCCAGCCTGGAGCTGCACGCATGCTTTAAGCGCTCGTACGACGAGGTCCTCAAACACCACCACACATTTATCGTGCGTTCGTTAGCTGTCGTACGTCATTTTTATACTTTTCTTCTCCTTTTGGACATTCTTCCCCAAGCTTTCTGTCGTATGTTTGGAGCCCGGGGAAGTTTCGATCTTCGACTATTCATCTGCTTTGTTGGGCAGCATATTGAATAATATAACAGGTCGCCGTTAGAGCGGCTCCCTACCGCCGAGATTTCATCGCCCGCATCTCCCAAGGTGGTGATCAGGAAAAGTTTGGCGTGGAGCTCAATAAGTGGTTAGACGGGCTTGATGTCATCGTCCACCGCACAAAGACCTTCTTGGAGGAGGGACAATACGGCAGGGTGTAGGACGGTTAAGTTAAGTTCAAGCATCGAG
>JBBPPQ010000306.1:0-17905 GCA_038092035.1 Leccinum disarticulatum
CTAATAATAAGTTGGCGATGGATGTCGGCACGTTGTAGGTGGGGGTCGAGATGATATTGAGTCATCGCTTTGGAACGGGGGGGAAGGAATAGATTTGTATTATTTTATCTCTGCTTCAATCCCGGACGGCGATGCCGGACTCTACGCCATTCTCCAAACAATGACAAACTAGAATGTTTCCCAACACAGCACTACCAAACAGGACCTTAGTATAGTGGCCTGGCCACGTCAATCTGTTTCTCCAAGTTGTTCAATATTCATCAACTCGATTACTTAGGGCACATTGGTTCCTTCAACACAAGATATCACTGATTCATACCTATGCTATTGACATATGTCTGTTCCAACTTTCAATTATTGGTGCTATTCATCTGTCTTTCATTTATTGTATCATGTCATTCACTTGTATTTTTCCTGTACTTTTTCTCTCACACTCTTAATGTGCTGTGGCCCATCTGACATAATCTATCTAGTAAATGTCATTGTGTTGTTTTGAAGGGGTTGCTCAATGCAGTCTGGTGTGAACACTGCCAGTTGACTCCACCTTTATTATCAGATTACCCTTTTCGACAAAGACATGCCACCAACCAGCTTCATGTTCAGTCATCCACAAGGCCAACACCTGATGTTAATTCTTGCAATGCTAAAATACATCCTTCTCCCTCAGGGGTACAAGAACTATTCACTGTCGATACAGACCATTGTCTGGCAATTATTCAAGCTCCCCAGACTTTATTCTCCAACAAACAAGTAAGTATGCATACACATCACGAGTCAAACCCAGACTTTCAACAACTCTTATCCCTTACATATACCAGAACAATTGAAACACTTGACAGAAAGAAGTCAAAGATTTCCAGGATGCATTCATGCAATAATAAACCTTTTCTATGGATATCGTTAGCAACATAACTGACAAAGAGCTTCAACGTAGTACCAGGTTGTTCAGGATCCATATGCTCATTAATGCTCTGCTACGTAGGGGTAGATGTTGGGAAGAATAGGATATTTGCGCCCATGTGAATCTGTCCCTTCTTTGGGAATATGAACTGCATGCAACATAGTCAGCTTAGTGCTGGGAAATCATGACATGTTACAGGCATTGTTGACGGTTCCCAGATGACCATGATCACTTTGCAGAGAACACTACCTGTTGTTTTTGAGATGATTTGACAAACAACTGCAGTGCATACATACCTGACAGTAGCACATTCAAAGCATTGATTTGACCTTTAAACATACAAATGGATGTCTGTCATGGTTCAATGATTTACCAGCAGAACATGGCTGAGGGTCCTGTGTTTGATGATGAGGGTTGTGCTGTAGTGCCGGTAGAGGCTGTAGCATTGGTCTTTATTGTAGATGACTTGCAGGTGGTAGCATCACCATGTTGTTTTCTCATGGCACTTGATGCCTTTGGACATAGAATCTCCTTTTTGAACTAACAAATTCATACTTGACACAATAAGCTGTTTTGTTTCTACTTCTCACTCTTGACCATTTGTTTCTTTCTGTCCTTATTTATGGAGAGCTTGAACACCAATTTAGTAAGGGGTGATACACCTAAACTAGTCAAAAATACTAGTATATTGTATAGCTGCCATATATTGAACATTGTCAGGCCTGCAGTGTATATATTGCATCTCTAAGTTTATCTCTGGACCCAGTGAGTAAGAAATAAGAACAAGAACAATATAATACACTGTAGCATGCATAGAACACTTGGCTATACTATGATACTAAAGAACTTACAGTTACTGACTCTACTGGTGACAACCTGATGATATGATGTTATGAGTGACACATTGGATGGAGGCAGGCCCAGGAGAGCATTGAGTGGGAGTATATCCATTGGAATTGCATTCAGCCAGGAAGATCAAAAGGACTGGAAGACCAAGGTTGGGGAGTATGTCTGAAAAAACGGAGACTGGGTTTCTTTTTTTTGTTTCTTTTTTATTATCTAAAGATAACAGTGTCTTTAGGTTATCTTTCTCAACGAAAACATTCGCAGACTCCCTAGCAGCTTCAATGGGCTCCTATCAAAGCCAAAACCTACTGGAAATCAAACCCACTATTACTCCCTTGCAGGATACTGAGAGAGACCACACCCCTGCTGTCATCATTAGATATAACATGACTACTTGTAAGGCTATCCTCTTCTGTTTTCATAAACTTGCTGACAGAAACTTGTAGCTGAAGCCAAAACCAAGCCAGCACAGATGCTCAACACTGAAGTAAAAAAAAAAGCCATCAGGAAGGCAGTAGAAAAGGTGACTTCAAGGCTTGTCTGGGTAAGAACTCTGCCACACAACTACCTTTGAAGCCTTCTACTGAAACAAAAAGCAGGAATTAATCCCCCCCCTTGGGCAGACAGCTCAGACTACCACAACCAGGCGGTTAAATTGACTATGTTAATGAAAAATTGACAGTTACCAACTACACTGATCATCTAACAGACTGACCAAAAGTAACTGAGAAACACTCTTACTTGATATATTTCTTGTCTTACAAACTGATGTTGTAAATTGTTAAATAGGTATTTTCATGATTCACTATGTAGCTGAAAGACTGATTTTTACTGACAATAATAATCATCTTCAGTACTAAGATGCTGTGAATGTGAAATATCTCATATAATCCATTTAATGTAAGTCTAACAAATTGATGTGCTGACAGTACTGGACTTCATAAAGAGGAGCTGATAATATGTAGGAATGATGATATAGAGATCTAGAACAAACAAAAAGGAAATATAAACCTAGAGGCATACTACCAGGCTGTACAACACTGTGCCAGTGTGTCTGTATAAAGTGGAAAACTTGGCTGCTCTAACTAACATCAGGAATGGATTGTATAGCACTGCATGCATGACATTTTTCAATGTTGTATTGCCAAAGAACACAAACTATATGACAATGAGATTTATAAATAAATCAATGAGATAAAACTGCTTATATCAGATACCAGATGATCTTCAAAAGACAGGCTGGTGTAAGAGCCCTAGTCCCCAGGAGCAGTCATTGAGAAAGAGATTTAGTTGCGCCCAATATTTAGATGTGGAGGATATTACTTCGCAGGATCCCTTACTTTTAATCGTCATTCAGATCAGCAGCTACAGACAGAAATAACTTACCGAACAAAGCTTACAGGTAGTTACTAGTACAAGTCAGATGATTATAAAGCGCTCTGGTAACAGATTAACAGTCTGATTCAGATGAGGGATTTGTGGTTGTGGTCTCTGGTATTTGTTGCATCAGAAGTGTCAAGTGTTTCCACACCCTCAGTCATGGCTAGTGCTTAAAAGTCCAGTCCTTGTCCAGTTTTTTTAAACCCAGATATTGGACCGATGCTGCAAAAAACCAGTTGGAACTGGTCATTTTGAGACTAGTTGAAACTTGAAAAAAAAAAATTCTGCGAAATCATGGACAGATATTTACATATATTTATATTTCGATGCTATTGTGCTTTTTTTATTGGTTTGTCAAGTGATAACTTCAAAATTTATGGAAAAAATCATTCATCAATGTATAAAATTCCAATAAATAGAGAAAAATACATCCAAAATGGGAGAAAAAGCAGGGAGTGGCTGTGTCATAAAAAACCAGTTGCCAACTGCAACTAAAACATTATATATATTATATACCCCTGAAAAAGACCAAGACCATTGGCAACTTATTTTAGTTGCCACCAATGGTCCTGGTCCAGTTGGATCTTTGGGCTTTTTCCAGTTCTAGGACTGGAATTTTAAGCTCTAGTCATGGCAGCTGATTGTGTGAACTTCCACAGAGAGTACTCGATGATGGAATCCAATACCTGCTCCTTTGGATCACTGATTTTCTGGAGGGAATTGAGAAGGGGGACAAGAGGCTTGAAATAAGGGGAGATATTGTTGCAAAACTCATGAAGCCAGCTGACTTCTGATTGCATTATCATCACCTTCAAAAGGCTCAGACTGTAGGTGTTGAAATATGTGTTGAAGCATGGTTCAAGTTCCCATTCTAACTTTGAAGTTTATGGGAAGTAAAACAAGACACAAATACCAAAGAGCACATAAAAGAGTGATTCCAAATTGTGGGCTGCAGTGTGCATTGCTGGCTTTCCAGGTCCTGCCATGATTAGCTCTGCAGCCATCCACAACCAAGTATCCCAGTGAAAATTAGCAGCACTGCTAAGCATCCATGAAAAATGTGACTTATATTCCGATGGAGTGGGTTGTTGTCAGATAACTCAGAGTCGCAGTCAAGATCAGGTCTGTCAGTCCCCATTTTTAATTTTATGTTGTGGTTAGTGGTCAGCTCCCTTGTAGGTGTATCTATGAGCGGGCCTCCCAGATAAATCTTGGCTGGACTGTCTTGATATCTACATGATCTAAGCTATGGGAGTGTGCAATGGGCAAGGTCGGCTGGAGGACTAGTCATGGTGCACCTAGTGTTTAACAGTCCAGTTGCAAGACTGGTAAAAGACTGGCAACTGGACCGGACCAACAGCGGTTGCAACCTGACCGCAGTTGTTAGTTGCGCACATTTCAAAATTTGATTGGTCCAGTTGCCTAATTATCAGAAATTTCAAAAGACCAGTCAAAAACCGGTTGCAACTGGTCTGATAGGCATAATTTCATACTACCTCATATACAGCCACCACTAAGTGCAGAAGTCTCACGCTAGGGAGTGCGAGACTGGTCTTTTGGAAGACCGGTCGCAACCAGTCTAGTAAATGGTGCGCAACTATTTAGGACCGGTTGCCATCGGTTTTGGTCCGGTCTGGCATGGTTTTGGAGTGCAATGCAACCAGTTTTGGTCTGGTTGCCCTATGAAAAAAAATCAAAAGACTAGACCAGACCAGACTTTTAAACACTAGGTGCACCAGGAAATTCAGAATCAGAGTCCTGGACTGTCTCACAGTGTGTATCTGCAATGTCTAAGCTGAGAGAGAGAGAGATGGGCAAAATTGACTGAAAAGCTGGTTCTGCTATGCATGGTAATCCAGAATTGGAATCTTGCCCCGGAATTCCATGTCAAATGACTGGTAACATATCCCCAATCAGGAAGCAAACCCCTTTTGAAGTCTGAAACCTCAAGTTTTTGCATTTCTTCTTTACAATTACTTTCACATCTGCTAGAGCAGGCAGCTTAGCACTGTCAGTCAAGCTCAGGCAGGAAATTTCCCTTGAGACTATCCAGAATGTGTAACAGATGAATAGAAATGGCCTTCCACAATCCGAGCTCAACCTTATGTGACAGATCACTTACTAGGATCAAGAAGAAGTTGAAACAAGTATGGGAAAGCTGCTCTAGAAATGCTTTATACAAGTTCATGAGATCTCACTGTTCATTCCAGCAATCCTTCTTTCGGCAAACCTTCTGCTTTGATGGAGTCAACCACAATTTTGAGAGCTGTTCATAGATAGACTGTTGTGTAGAAATAACTGTTGTGTCTCAGAGGTATCCTTGTGAGCATGACATCACCAAGAGTAGGCAAACTATGCAGAGATTAACATTTCAGAAACCAGAAACCCAAAGGTTTTCTGATCCAGAGGCAAGAAACAATTCAGAATTGAAGGTTTCTTGTCCAGCATCCATACTTAGTAACTTGGTGGTAATAGTAAGGAATCACATCATCATGATCTCAAGAAGCTCAGCCACTTCAGTCATTCAGTACTTAGTCATGGTCACTGTGCATTCTGCAATTGACAGACTCTGAATAGTAGTTACTTCAAGTATTACTGGAAGTCCAAGAGTCTCTTCAATGAAGTCAGAAATCCTGTCTAAAATGGATATGTCCAGGTCTCCCGCCCTCTCCCTCTTCAAGCCATTGTCTAGGCTTCTCCTGTTAGAATTTGAACAAATGTGGATGCCCTCTGAGTTGCCTTCTTTCTCCTCCTCCTCATCTCCTGGCTTGTCCTCCTCTTCCTCACCTTATTCCCTGCGTGTCTGGATGGACATGGATGCACCTTGACTCTCTTCAAATCTCCCTGTCTGAACCGCACTTCACACTCTCCCTTTCTAATGTCAGGAAATTTTGAACATTGTTCCATGGTCACTGAAAACATATGGCTTACCTTTGCAATGAATTCTGCTCAAGCACATAGCTGGACAATTCTGTTCATACACACAACAGAGACTCTTTCATTGGTTTACATAAACAAAAATTTACCATAACCATGGAATCTAAGAAGGAATTGGTGATGAAGACTTTGGTCATCCATGAGTATTCAACAGACACATTGGAATGGCCAAGAAGGAGCATGGCTTTTTGGAACATGGTAAGTTCACATTTGGCTTTGCTATAGCTGTAATAGATGTCTAATTTATTATTTATATACCTCCTAGGAATCAGACAGCATACACCCATCTATCTGATTCAATTTTCATATGAAAGATCTCAAGGAGGTAACTGATAGATTTGCTAACAACCTCTAGTCTAGGTCATTGCATCTTGTCAAGAAGCTGATAGGCAAGAATTTAGGATTCTCTCTATTGACAGAAAGATTGACCTGAATGAGCTGGGGATGTAGATAGGAACTATGGTGTTTTCCATGGAATGGCTGCCAGTGGAAATCAGGATCAGTGGCAAGTACAAGTAAGTGGATCATTTATTCTGGATGAAAGTTTAGCTAGTTACTGAAATATAATTTTCTAGGAACCATTTGGCCATGAAGTGTTTCATCAAATCTTCAAGGCAGCAGCTTATAAGACCAATCAATGACTTAGGCTGTTTCCACTTTGTGGATAGATTTTGTACTCCTGTTTCTAGCGTTGTGGGAATGTACTTTTGAAGCCCCTAGGTTCAAAGTGTCAAAAATGCGGGCATGTTTTCTATTTTTTTTCCCTATTTTTTTTTGTTCATCTCTTACACATCATGTAAAACCTCATTCAAGTAGTGGGAATGGTTTATTATGACATATATACTATGTCTGTGCACTTCAACAATTTATAAAGCCAGGAGAAAGCAGGTGAATGAGGGAAAAACATTTCATGGAGTGAGATTTCCAAAATCGAAATTCCTGGGGTATTGAATGAGTATGGTGATTGGGCCTAAGCCCCTAAATAGGAGGTGCTTGATGATGCCATTTTTCAGATGAACCCACAAATAAAGGCAGGCTCTCCCTTGTGTCAGAGAACAATCCTGCCAAGCCTTAGAAGTTCAGAGCAAGGATAGAAGCCATTATAACCTCCTGTGGATCACCTCAGCAGGCATCATTACTATCATTATCTCCACCAGATTGACTCAAGTGTGTCATATGGTGCATATCCATTGTTTCCCTCTGCAGAGGGTATAAATCTTCATTTCCATGGTAAGGAACAGGAGGATTTTGGCCATGGAAGGCATGAGGTGGATAACCACCACCCTAACTTGACCAATCATTTGGTCTTTGTCATTGCTGAGTGGTGTGCTAAGCAGATCCACCAATGAAGTGTTGGAGGCACCAAGATATTGCCAGGTGATTTATGGTGAGAGATCATTTTGAATATTTTGGGCCAAATATCCAGTTGTCCATGTAAATGTTCTGCAAATCCATATCAACCATCTCTCTCAGAGCATGGAAACACCTTCAGCCCACATGTGCACATTAAATGTTCTGACAAAGAAAAAGGAAAAACATTGGTTCCACATTATCATTCCTTTCAAGTTTAAGAAAGCAAAAGATGCAAGCGGAACGCAAGATGTATTTCATACATATATTCTTGAACCAGATTCAACAACTTCCACTGCATCAGAACAAATGGAATTGATAAGCCCGCATAACATTCTGCATGAGAACCCACTTCACCACTTCACCTTGGAGATCACAATTGAGGGCATGGACATGAGAATTTGGTACTACAGTCATGCCCTCCTTACCATCTCGGAACCTATCATTTTCACTACAGTACATGATGAGCTGCATTAAATGATAGCCTTAAGTTTTAACTAAAATTATCTAGGCAGTCAATGATGTCATCTCTCTGTTTTACCTGATTATAAGTCAGATGAAAGTAGAGCTCAAATAAAAATCAAGCACATCATCCCTAAGGGGCAATTCAATATAAGTTCAAGATTGACAACCGGTCTTTCATTACAACACGCCCTCTATCTATGTTTGGCACAGATGCAATGGTCGGTTATGGCACTCAGATATATAAAACATGTGATAAGGACGAAATATAGTTGCAATCAAAGACTTTTGGTGGGATGAAGACCATGAGCCAGAAGGCAAAATTCTTGAGATGATCTTTGAAAACATTTGGATGAAATTTGGAGAGAAGGAGATGTAGACAGCAAAGAGATATTTTGTTAGAGTCCAGGCCTATGAAGATTCAGCAGCTGAACCTTGGAGAGGATAGAGAATGAGTGAATGACATCAATGACCAGCCAATCCTCTATTACAGACGTCATTCATCCCGCATTGGCCATGTACCAGACATCGGAAATTCATGGTGACACTTGAAGCCGCTCATCTGAAAAGTGACACACTCATAGATGTAACTTATCTGGCTGAAAGTTTCCATTGTGTTTTGACTCAAGACCAGGTAAGCTGCCTTAATTGCTGTTTTTGCTCTGGATGTATGCAATAAGTCTCAATAGTCCTTTATTATCTTCATAAGACCGGCTGGGTGCACCATGATTTAAGCATCACTAATGTATTAAAGGAAAACAGTGCTGGGATCAGCAAGCTCAGATTTCAAATTTGTGAAGAAGATTAGTTCTGAAATGTCACACAATGTTCAAACAGTAGGCATTATCAATTTCTTTTACAGTGTCAGTACACTCATAATGAACAAGGAATAATGCATTTTATGGCTGTTGAGATGACAAGTCAGATCTACCAGATTGTGCCAGACATGTCTTAACTTGGAGAAGTTGAGACAGTCCTTCTCCAAGTTAAGACAGTCCTGTATTGAACGTGAGAGGGAACACCTTGTAATACAACTGTTGCTGATGATCAAGGGCTCAGCTGGGTATGGTGTCAGTGTGGTAAAATAGAATCCATATAGCACTCCACCATTGAGACTCAGGGTCGTGAAGGAGATTCATACAGAAGAATAGAGAATTTAATGCTTCTTCAGTGTATGTGCTTTTGCTGAAGGCAACCTAATCCAACAATGACTATGGCACCTCAACAAGGGGACAGAGACTAAGGGTAGAGAATGTGTAGGATGGACGAAATCCAACCAAAACAAGACTGGCTTGTTCGGTTGCTGCCTTCAAGTATTTATACTATAGGTACATGTGCACAGACCAGCTCAGGGCTGGTCAGAATAGGCTATTGAACTATACTGCTGAACAGGACTTTAATGTATGACCGGGAGAGGATGTGGTTGGCATAAGAGGCAATTCCAGGGGAAAAAGAGGAACTGAGTTGCAAGTACGCTTAGAGAACAAGTCACTGGATATTGTACACCATTTGCAACTCCATGTAAGTTCAATATCACTTTCCTCATGACTGCTAATTCACAATTATTGCTATAATGTTTTTGATAAGGTGGGATAACCACTAAATAGAGACTTTGGGATCACTCTGGAGTCCACTGTGAGTAACCAAGGGAAACAGAAAAGAGGACTCCTAGGCTAATGTCTAGTGGCTGTAAATACTAGCAATCAACTGACAGCCACAATCAGCCACAACTGTGGGAAAAGTAATCACAACTCAAAGAAAAGAAGTGTAGAGGTGTTATGAGGAAGAGGGCGACAAAGTTGCCAAAGATGGTGGAGGTACAGTCAAGAGTCGACTCGAGCAAGGAAGTGTCATTCATTGAAATCAGTGCACTCCAAAACAATGGTACACTTGGTCGAGAGATTATAGAACTTCCAAGCCTTATAGTCCTCAGGATACCCAATAAAAACACACTTGTCATAATGAGAACCCAAAGGCGAGCACTGGTCCCTTTGGAGATGAACATAAGCAGTATATCCCCACACTCGAAGATTAGAGACAAGGTGTTGTATCATCCAAAGCAGCAGTAGGACACCTATTCCAAACATGCACAAGTATAGCCAAAACTTCATTCTGGAGTTGGTAGGCCAGATTCATGAGGCATGCTGGTAATGCGCTCGGAGAGCAATCTATTGGCGTGCTCAGCAACTCCATTCTGCTGAGGATGTGCTCGAGAAGTGTGCTGGCGCAAAATACCATACTGAGTAGTGAATTCCGCAAACGCATTGCTCATATACTCACCTCCCTTGTCATCGCGCAGTGTCTTTATCTTGCACTCTGACTGGGTCTCAGCAAACACCTTGAACATCTTAAAAGCATCAAAGACGTCGGACTTGCACTTGATGGGCAACACAAATCGATATCTCGAGTAGTCGTCGATGAAGGTGAACCAGTAACGACAGCCAGACACAGATGGGTGCGAAACCTGGTGTACATTGGTGTGAACGAGTTCCAGAGGACAAGAAGCACAAGTCTGCAAAGGAGGAAAAGGATTGGCATGCATCTTGCCTGCCAGACATGGTTCACAGATAGGATCAGGCAAAGACTTAACATCTAACTGCAGGCCAGTGACCAACTGGTGTTGATACAGTTCCTTTACCCCAACAGTGTTATGATACACCAACCTGTGATGCCATAGGGACAAATTGAGGGGCAAAGACGTCGCAGGGCAAGCAGCCTCGCTGACAGTAGAGCCATCCAAGAATGTGGCATTATTGTTGGTGGCTACAAAAAGCAAAGGGTCAGGAGGTCGAGAAAAGACCATATGCACAAATTCTATATTGACAACAAAGCCAGCATGTTTTGTAAGGTATAGAATAGATAGGAGGTTGTGGCAAAGCTCTGGGACATGAAGTGTGCATCAAAAGTGGGCTGTGTCTGCAAATGTGGTGCACCATGTCTTGAGGTGATCCTTAATGATCCCTTGATGTAGCTGATGGAGGATGTCATTGGAGATGCAAAGAAAGATATCCATGTAGGGAAGCTCTGCCTAGAAGGGGGAGAAGATAGAACGGAGGCCCTCAGAAATGAACTTGGGTGGGTACTCATCAGCAGACTGCACGTGAAGGGTTTGTTTGGTTTGTGTTTGGTTATGGAGCGGGAAGTGAAAATTTTTGCCTCACTGATTGGGTGGCACTAAACACTTCGGGCATCTGTTTTCAGCACAACATGCCACCAGACATTGCTCAGGGTGGTCATCGATGAATACCGCAAGTATCGGGAAGACATGTTGTATGTAGCCGTCTGCCCAAGTCATCTCCACGCTGTTTTGACCTGCTTCCACAAGAAGCTAAAGCAGGAGTTTCATGCAATAGTAGTAGAGTCGGTACCCTGCGACTGAGTTGTTTTCGAACAAGGCCAACTTTGAGACTGGTAGGTAGCTCAGCAACACAAATGCATGACTCGGGGGCTCACGGCGCACATTTTTTGATAGGTTTCCAATCGTTAGGTACACGGGCCAAGCAGATTTGTCTCCGTGGAACCAGGACAACTCTGTCTTGTCAGATGCCAAAATGTAAGGGCTGGCTATGCTTAAGGGGATTATTCCCTATACTTAAATGGTGTGTAATAGCACGCGTCAATGTGACCTTTGATAGGTCACATATATATCATATTTATATTTCATATAGTATCTAATCACATGTACTTAGTCTACTGGATCCCGCATTCAAAGTTCAAGATCTTCAGTTCTGCCATCTTCTACATTCTACAATGTCAGATAATCTTCATCTATTGGGCTAAGATTGCCATGATGAACAAGTCTACAGGACCATTTTTGTCCACTAGTTTCAAGAAAGAATAATTACTGAGGTAGGATAGCCGCGTTCAATTATTAGTCTTTGCAAAGGTACGTCAGTGGTCTAAAAGACTCGGATTCCTTGTATTAGTACGAGTAGAAACTTACTATAGGAAGCTTTAGAAATTCTTCTGTGGCACGTTGGTTCACGTTTTTGATGAGCCAATGTGCAAGCTCCCATTCACCCTCATTGGCAAAAGGAGCATATGCACCGCCTCCAGATCCTTCCTGGTAACATTTCATCTGTTCAAATGGAGTCTCCCCATGACTAACAATACCTGCAGCTCCCTTCTCTGAAAACTCCAGGGTGAAGCATGGGAAATGGAGGCTGAGTCCTTCTTGCTGGTGCTCATGGTCAGGCTAATGCTAATGCTACCAGTGGTACTCATTCTCCGAGTCATTGGACTGCTGGACATCCGGTGCTCTGTCTGGCATATTGGTGTCACAGTCGATGTAACGGTAAGTTATAGTCATCTTCCATTTCATGATTGAAGTCCTGAATTCTGGCAGCCGCAGTGTACTGTTGTGCTTGTTGGGCCTCAGTTTCCCACTGCTTGTGGCACAAGAATGCATGTGCAATGTACCAACGGACTCCTCTGGTGGTTGGAAAGACATGCCTACAATAGTTGCAGGTATGTTGTTGTTGATGGATACTGTGACGGGGGTTTGGCATTGGTTTGATGTAGGTAGTAGGAAAAAATGATTAACTGACTAACCATTGCTCTGACCTTGCCAATAACCCTCAAATGGATGATCTGTATGGTCTATTCTGAGTCGGTAAGTCACCATTTTTTTTCTGGCTTGTCTAATATGACTACTATTAGACTTCTGAGTCAATCTGGAACTCCAAACTCGGGTATCAGGTCTGGGCTGTGGCTGATACCTTGCACATCCTATTGTTCAGACTTGAACCCGGAGTCCCGGACCTACTATATGGTTTGTTAGTAAGTCTCCATTCCATGTTGCCACCCTGCACGCCGCACTGCAGCAGGCAAAAAAATGTTTTGAACCAAGTTGGGGCTGACTCAGAAACTACTGCCAGGTTCCCATCATTGATTTGTCAAATAGCCCCGTGGTTACGCCATTTGGCACAACTTGAACAAACTGCCACACTAATTTGACCAAGGTATGTGGACCAATCCAGATGATCACCCATTTGTGGCTTTATTGTTGGCCGCCACAGCTGATGTATTTAAGCAGAACTCATTTTTGAAGTTGATTCATCCACATGGTGACCAACCGCCCTTTATTCTACCATAACATTCCTTATTGCTTATTATCTCTTGCTGCTTGTTTTTTTTCTACTACAGTCCCTCGTTACTATGATGAAAAATGTTGAGGAGTCTCAAGGCATGCAGCTAGGTGATGTGCCCACCAGCAGCCATGTTTGTCGTTCATTGGTGTTTGCCAATGTTCTCAGATGCTGTCCATATCACAGTGTCTTCTGAAATAGATGATGCTGCTTTGAGACAGTTTTCATGAGTTAGAAGAGGGAACAGTGGAAAAGGGAACAGTGGGCAACTCGAACATGATACATTGACGAGAAGCCCTTGTGAACACTTCAGCCCCTTCCTGGCAAGGTAGTCCAGAGTTCAACAATGCTCCATCTTCACCTTCCACACAATCACTGAGGACGCGAGGGGACAGGCAGAATCATGGCGGACAAGGTGATGACCCATCACAACTCAAGTATTATTCCCCTGTAGTGCAAAATATCTTAGACTGTGCTAAAGTGATCTCACACTGTGACACCACATTCTTGAGCCCATATTATTTGATACAAAGGGGCCAGAGTACATTGAGGAGGCGATCAGCAAACATGCCACTTTTTCTTGCTACTAATGAATGTGCCCAGGCTGGTGGCCCAATAACACCATTCACATCATCAAGTTGGTATGTATCTCTCTGCAGGTGATGGACATTGGATCATGCTGACGAGACTGTCAGCTGTGGAAGGACCTCACAAATCAGTTATTGGCAATCCAGAAGAAAGCCTGAACCTTTGTTAATGAACAATATGAATGCAACATGAAGCCACCCACAGATGTAGGAGATTACATAAGGGTGACAAGTATGTTTCACATTTACATCCATTGATTGTAAGCTTGACTGTGTTGCTATGTATATCAACATGGACTACCTGCTCTTTTCAACACTCTGCCATAACTCCATTGATTCTCTGAACATCTCAATTGACATTGCCAGCCAATGATCTAAAAATCTCTCAACTCACTTTCCTAAGCTTCCTCCTGCACTCTAAGTGCCAATCCTGGACAAACAGGATCATCAACTTTCTTGTCCCTAAATTCCACTTACCAGCACATATCAAAAAATATCAAATCTTGTACTCCTTCAACTTCATTCCAGGGGGTCAGATGGATGGACAGGCTCCCCAGAGAGGTTGGGAGAATATCAATCCAGTCACATCCAGCATAAAGAAGATGGGACCTAGGGCAAGATGGGCCACCTTAGAGTCTTAGATGACCACTTTTGTCATTCTAATGGGAAGAAAATGACTGGTCTCCGGTATGCGGACATGTAAGTCCATACTTCATTAGGTGTACATAGATATAACTACTACCAACAGCTGCACAAAGTAAAGGTTGCTTTGAGTGCGCCTGAGCCCGTCCCAAACTTGAAACAGCATATCACTGATGGAACATCGCCCATCATCACGTCCACTCAGCGCCCTCAAGCTCCGTGGACTCTACGTACTCTGCTCCCCATGTATGTTCCACCCAGCGTGGAGTCTGAGAGGTCCCGGCCCAAGGTCCCTACACAACTTCTGTTCCAGAAGTTCCATAACCCCTTTGGCAGTGGCCTGGGGTCATCTTCTCGCAAGCAGAAGAATAAGTAGAATAAGTTTTAGAACCTGTTGAACGGTATGTGGCAATCCCATTGTGCACTCGCGGTTTGATGATGGAGTTCTGTAAGTTTTGATGCTATGTTCACCACTCCGCTCTCTTCTCGAGCGAGACACGCGTACGGCGCATTTCTTCTTGTAAAAGCAAGACCTCTTCAGACCAGCATGAAGCGTGTGCACATGCTTTAGCCTACTCGACCCGCAATGCTGATGAAAAAGAACAAAAAAAGAAACTTAGTAGATTATTCCGTCAATGAGAACAAAGCATACCCTCCATCACTCTCTCCTCACCAGCATTTACAGTTCCACAAGCCCGGATCCATAACGTGGTACAATATCCTTCTCCCAGGCATGACACTTGTTCTTGACCCCGCTTTCGACGTCCATGGGAGTCACCAGCACCATCAATATTACCCGTGGGCCCACATATATCCTTCAAACATAGTTCTCGTAATACCTTCTGCCAGGATCCAGCTCCACGGAGACGAAAGAGAGCAGTGTAGGCTGTACAATACTTCTCGGCCATTTGGTTGATTTTTGAAGAAATGGTGTTGATAAGGGTGTGTGCGCGGGTATTAGCCTGCTGACTCCGGATGTTCGTGTTCCGATTTTTGATGAAGTGAGATCGCGTAGAGGTAGTTTGGGAGCTTCGCAAGCACATCACGACACTGAGCCTCTCTCAGTTTTTCTTCGATGATGGCAATGTCATTGGTACATATCGACAACTGCTCAGACAGACTGAGCTCCAATGGTACCCATAACATCATGTTTTCAAGGTCAGTCTCAGGGTCCTCAGGATTAACCGTAAGGACATCTTCAATATCAGGCATATATGGATCTCGCGGAGATGTTTTATTTGACGATAGACCAACGTGCGGCGTTGCTGAAGAGTTGTATAGGTGGACATCGATTTCGCTGAACCCCCCAACCTTATATTTCACCTATCGAGTTGAAATCAAGACGTGCACTGAACAGAAACAGAAAAACATACTGAGATTGTTCGATCTCCAATGCTAAGGCAACAAAGGTACTTGGGGACAGTTTGTTCCGACTAAGTAGTCCCCGATCCAAGGCAGCTTTATCTTTGGCAGCAAATTGGACACGCACTTCACTTTCTGAGGGAACTTCATGAAGGCAACATGAGCGTGTGACGTTGAAGCTGCATAAAAACACTTACAATCGTGGTTCATGATATAAGGGTTTACTTTATTTTTGTCGGCATTCCATGAGGTGATCATCTTTACCCAAGCCTCCCTCTGGGTGGGAGCTATGGCCATGTTCATATCTTCCAAGGCGGCACAGTGACGATCCCGCTCTGAGATAGCAGCCTTGAGTTTTTTGCGAAGGAGCATGCCTGTCGGTGGTCATAAGTCATGTGTTCAATATGTAGGAATTATGCTCACCTAGACCTACGAGTTTCTGGAAGTTGTGGTGACTGAAATGATCATCGATGGTATCATGCCGAGCACCCGGTCCCATTTCTTTGGTACTATTGGCTACACGGTTGATCTCCGCCCAGTTGCGTTCAATTCCTTCATCATCAGTACGTCCTACACCGGGCATAAGGTTGAGCGAATGAGGTAGCGCACATCGCGCAGATGGGCGGGTGCATGGAACTTGGGGATACCGAAATACTGAACAAGAATGATGATATGACAACGGCCAACGGGATCCGTAGTTGTTCTGGAATTTTTTCAATCCGCTCGACGAGATTGATTTTCCACCGACAAGCAATGTCATATGAAACGACAACCGACACAAGGAGCAACGGAAAGATCACTAAGAAAAAGATATAATCCATATTGCAATACCTGTGGGCATGAGCAATGAGGTGAGAGGCCATATGGGTCCATTCACCACTCGCCTTTCTGCAAATCTCCCACACCACAAGGGCATACAAACTTGTGCCGAGCGCAAAGACACAGTTCCATACCCGTGGCACGTAATTTGCTTTTGAATTTGGTTTCTGACGAGACCAAGACTCTTCAAGATAACTTGTTCAAAAAAATTTCCATTCCATTTCTATTTATTTATTTATGGTCAAATTTCAGTATGAACGAGAGAGATGCAAACCGCGAACCTTAATTACATGCAATGGAAGACGCTTATGAGCAGCGAGGCAGCAGCTGTGGCATGTCGTATCGAGCCCAAAACAGTCTTTACAATGATAGAGGCATTCATTTGGGACCCCATCATCACTCACGCTACAAGCACACCACTCAGAAGCACGGGCCTCCAGCCTAAGATCCTCTAAAAGGTATTCTTCTCGATAGCCGAGGCTCTCTGTACTCCTAGCCCATTGCCTCAGAGGGGCATCCTAACGCGCGTGACCATATCATTGAGCTAGGTGCATTTTAATGTGGACAAATGGTTCACACTGAGTTAGGATATCTCTTGCGGACTG
The DNA here is from genome assembly GCA_038092035.1 of Leccinum disarticulatum. Classification (NCBI taxonomy): domain Eukaryota; kingdom Fungi; phylum Basidiomycota; class Agaricomycetes; order Boletales; family Boletaceae; genus Leccinum; species Leccinum disarticulatum. The sequence goes on from JBBPPQ010000306.1 coordinate 16,979, forward strand.
TGGAGGTATGCAACGAGGGTTCAACTTCTGGGGCATCTTCGCCAGGCTCATATTGGGTATCCCAATCCAAATAGTTCATTTCCATGTGAGTGTCGTGTTGAGTGTTGCCTAGAGTGTTCTGATGATGATGATTGCCAAGTTTGACCAATTGGTCTAGTACGAAGTGATGTCTCCGCCGGTCCATAGAAAACCAAATCACACGAGAGTGGGCCTGCTCACTCTCATCAGAGGTATCATGGTAAACGTGATATCTTTTCGGTTTTTTCGTGGTTGGGGCCATTGGGTCAGCAGCCAAGAGTCAAGAATTTTCAGAGGTTTCACCCTTATGACATTTCCTTGGTTGGCAACGGTCATTGGTCTACGTTTATGTTCTTGCTGAACATACGAGATCTGAGTCATGTCCTTGGCAATGAGCTTTCCAAAAATGTATCCGTGGGTTCAGCGGAGACTAGCTAAAAGAGCAGCGAACTGGTATTTTCACCCCGTTCCCACCAACTACCATGATGGTTCATAATCATCCAACCCCTGCTAAATCGACCTCCGTGTCCTCTGCCGCCAGTGGTGATGACCACAGCAACTGCTGTACTCATAATGCCACAGGTGACTTTCTCTGTGGCCATGTGAACATGAACATTGAACACCGTGTCGCTTGTATGCCCTCTTGCTGTGATGAGTGTCTTGACGTCTTCGCTCGAGCCTGGCACTTGATACTTGGCAGTTAATCTTGTGGCCCATGCCGTGGTCGTGCAGCTAGTTCAACCCGAGTACAAAGAGCTGTTCCATATTGCCATCCATGAGGTCATGCGGGAGGAAAATGACTCCCAGCAGAGTGATGCCGACACCAGTTGCGCCGAGCTTGCAGAAAAATGTGGCGCACTTCGCATCGCTGCAGACGTCCATTTGGACGATGCGGTGAAGGGCAAGGCT
>JBBPPQ010000307.1:0-17888 GCA_038092035.1 Leccinum disarticulatum
TGGCCAAGTGTTTGCACAATTACCTATGCGTACATGCGTGCGACTCTGTCAAGTGGGCAACAGCACGCAAGAAACGCGGGAACATCGACGTTGTCTTCATTCCAGAATATATCTTATTATTCGGCTACCACAATTCATCTCTGACATCGATATGGCCTTCAAGTTCAAGAAGTTGCTCACTCGTGCGTGTTGTCCTTTTTGCTTGCAGCGACATCCTGACCAGACTTGTTACTCCCCTTCACCCTCTTCTCCTTCCTCGCCTTCTCTGCCTTCCGACTCATTCTCCACCAATCTCTCGTAAAAAATGGACCCCAAAGCCATATCTCTGCCGTATGCTACCCCGACCTCGCCCCGCACATATATCGCCTGAAATACACCGGCAACCTCCAGATCGACGAAATCCTCTGCGGCATCGCCGTCTTCTTCCACGCCCTCATGGATCAAGCCTACTAGTATCCCCTCCTTGCCGTCCTCTTTCCCGCCATCGGTATCATCACGCTAATCCCCTTGATCGAAGCCGCTCGCGACCGCCGCCCTCTCGTTCTCGGCGTGCCCACCCCCGTCGGCGTCCTCTTCCAGCTCTTCTCCATGGGCATCATCATACCCATCTACTCCCTCCTCTTCGTCATCACTGGCGCCGCTTCTATCCGGCCCAGTCATACCCCAAACCCACCCTCAAAAATCAGCCCAGTCAACGCTGGATCCCTTCTCTTTGGATTCCCCGTCGGCTACGTTCTCCCTACGGCCCTCATGCTCCATTCTGTCGACCCACCGCTGACCGCTATCTGGCAAGGCTTTCCCTTCCTCGTCGCCCTCGCCACCCTCGCATATAGACTCCTTCCATCCTTACCCAACGTCCGCTCAGGTCACCCTACCGTCATGGCCGTCCTCGCCCTCACCTTTGTCTTCTCTGCACTTCTCCACGCTGTCTACGTCTGGCCTCTCTTCCCTGACATCGAAGCCCTGCGAACGCTCTTCGTACCGATCAATATTGCGAACGTGATCAGTACGGCAACAGCATCCCTGTCACACAGCACGCACGAGCTCATCAAGTGAGATATCATTTTCGCCATGAGCTCGATGATGCTCGCGACACTTTGGATGGCCGACGGGGTGCTCAGCTTCGTCGGGATCCTTGTATGGCATAGCATTGCAACGATCGCGTTCGGTCTGGCCGCAGCGATTGTGGGGGTGTTCATGTGGCGGGAAAGACGACTCGACGGGCAGAGTCACACATTGTTGAAACAGATAGACTCGCAAAAGACGCAATGACGGTGTTGATAGAGTTTTGAGCCCGCCCAGGGCCTTTGCCGCGCTGTAGAATGAGTCGACGATGACAGGCGGATCTAACCTAACGTTGGTCATTTTTGTGTCCTGACCGAAATTAAACGATAAACATCACACGCGCTGATTGTCTATAGGTGCTTCCAGGATACCCTGTTCAATGAAACCCACCACACATACTATTCTCGAGTGATCGCAGCGAGTTGTTACCTTTCCCCTTTGCTCGTGACATGATATTGCAGGCGATGTGCAGAACGCGCACATCTTGTCCGCAAGTCAAGTGTGTTTCACACAGATTTATGGTGGCCAAAGGTGTGTTTGGTCTTCTGCTTGCCTCCGTTGTGCTCCTGACCCGACCGGCGTGCCTTTCATAATTGTATTTTTTTTCTAGGTATGAGCATCCACTGGGACTCGTAAACCAATACGACGATTCGTTTCAGGTGCAGACGCGCGGGACAACCAACGCGTGCAGTTCGTGCGCGAATTTGCAAGCTTGGTGATCAATCTGTAGTATAATGTACAAGACATCCGACTCGTCGTCGATCGCAGTGCCGACCGCGCCATCTGGCCGGCTGGCAGCCTCGGACACGTCACAACATTCGTATCCTCGTATCCACCCCTCAAACTAGGCTCCCGCACTCTGACAGAGCACGAGTGACTCGTCTTGCTAGGTCATTTTCTTTCCTGACCAACCCTTTCAATTACTCATATACATATCTAGATTGGACGTACGTCGTCACAACCCACCTCTCCACATACAAAGCACGGCTTCCCATTGTCGTTCAAGTGGCTCGTAAAGGGTGAACCACCAAGCAACACGTTTGTAATCTTCGTGGCGGGCCCTACCCAAAGCCAAGGCATTCTCAGGTCAGACGCTGCATGTTCTCCCACAGGGCCCCGGGACGTCGGAGTCTGGGCCTCGAATGCTTCGTCGGCCGTATGCCCTTCCACGAATGTCAGAGTCCCCGCGTGCACCCCTGAAACCTACCCAGCACAACAATACATCCACGCGCTTGTTTTCGCGTCGACCTGTCGTATTGCCGCCCCAGAAACCTCCAGTCAAGGACGTACGACAATGTGTGGAGATGGATGCTGCAGGGACTAGACAGAACAAAGGCATGTGATTTGCTAACTCGTTCGAAACTTAATCTGATGAATCGTACTGCTAGATTAAATTATCACTCCTCGAGAGACCACTACCTCTTTCGACACCTCGAGAGAGTGAAAAGCCTGTTCGCGCGCACGGTCCTTCCACACACTCGTTCTGCAAGGATACCCGAGGATATTGCCATCCACATCACCACCTCCGAAAGCATCCTACGACAGGCTCAATCACACAACCGCAATCCCAGCCCGGTGCCGCGGCATTCCTCCATTCCTATGCCACCTCTGATGCCCATGAACCTGACCTTAGCTCCCGCGCCTCCCAATCACCTTCGAACCATTCCGTACCCCGTCTCCAACCCGCCCAGTCGCTGGGGATATTTGACTCTCTTATGGTGTCGCGCGCGGTTCGCTGAACATCGATACAAAGTTCAACGCCCTGCTCGAAGAGACTTATCGGTATTTGTTTGGGCCGGATTTCGCACATGCGCGAGTTCCGAGAAGGAAGAGGTAAAGATCTCATTGGTTGTATTATTCCTGGGTCTACGTGAGCCGATCTAGTTTTTCCTCCATTTTCTGTTTCCTTTCTCTGACTTGCTTTGGTTTCCGTCAGATTGACTGTAGAATATCATGGAAGTGAGGAAGGTGGTCGTGCTAGAAGTAATCGTCATTTTGGGTCACGAGGCTTGTTTTCCTAGGATTTCATAACATGTAGCTCATGCGATGGTAATTGGACCTTGCAATATTTGAAGTTTATCCTCGGGGACTTGGGGACCTGAGTGAGCTGTCGGTCTGATTGAGCCTCTGTAGATGATAGATCCACTGAGCATTCTTGGCAGGGCATCGACTGAAATTCATGCATCTCTGAAACCACCGACACGTCGCGCACATCCCTCCTCTTCCCCGTCGTTGAGCTAGTCGTTGAGCGACTCCGTCCCCCCCAGCCTTTCCGACATCCGCAAACGAAATCGTACCGAGCCCTACGCCACACCGCGCCCTCGCTCGCTGCCATAGACACTCTGAACCCTGGTCGATGCCGATGCTATCATGGTCCAAATGTCCGATTTACAATTCGTCGCGGAAGAATTACAGTTTCACATCTATACCTCATACCCTCCCCTCCGAAGACATTCACCAGTGGGAAGATGTCTGTCAAAAGAGACGATAGCATGATGCCCTATATCCAACATTCACCCTCTCACGCATAGACGTTGGAATGGAGACTTGGCACGGTCGCCTCAGCCTCGAAATATTCATCATGATCTCATTCATAACTAGGTTTGCATCATGATGGAGCACTGCTTCCACTCACCACGCTGATGCTGACGACTTCGGATCTAGAGAGCGTTGGCAGCTTCCGTTTTTGCCTCACTTCCGCAGTTCTCCGGCTCCTATCAAGTGTCCGTAGGAAAAGGGTCCATTTGGTCGATACGACTCGACCATAACCCTAAGCCAACTTTCTCCTTATCTGGCTACTACTTAGCATGGTTTGCTATTCCGTAGGTAAATTACTTTTTCTGCCTGTAGCGCAGTCATTCACATCTTCGAAGACGGAGCCTGAAATGCCCTTGATGGATTTCTGATCATCTTCAGAATCACTATGCGGTGACTAATATTCAATCCCGAAGAGTTTCTTGCAAGACTTTATCTTAACGATCGCGATCGAAAGCGGTGCGATGCGGCTGTGCGTACTTGGTACAGCCGGCGGGGCTAACGTAGCGTAAGACTTACGCTATTAGATATGGACAATCTCCGGGTGGTGGAAGACTCGTTGACGTGTGCATACACGCACATTGTAGGCGTTTTCAGAGTTGTTTATCAAGATACAGTCAAGATACAGGCTGCGGAACAACTTGGGGCCTGGCGACTATGCTGACTCGAAGGATATGTACACTAAGTAACTATCATTGGCGTGTTATTAGGAAATTGGTTACATAGTCGGGGACTTGGCGCATGATAAGAGTAGTGGTACATGGATTACGTAAAAGTGTCTCTCTTTCCTTCCCCTCCAGCAATTGACGCGTTGAGACGTGATGATCCCAAATTGGCGCCGTCGCTCTGGAAGTTCGAGGCACCAGTCACGGTTGATGTATGTATGCTACTGTCCGGCTCCAGCTCGATTCCTTCCTTCGCAGGTATCTTGGTTCCACTATTTCATCCTTCCCCCCGCGCCTCATTTATGAACTGTTCTAGAGTCCTTCGCCGTGCGGTCAGCCGCCATGTCGTGTCATCGCTGGCAATTAGGTGGGAAGGCAACGCAGCAATGCGTCTGTGGAGCAGCAATTTGATCATTGACAAGAGTTCTGGTATCACCGGACGCCCGGTGTCTGATTCTAACCCTGATTGACCCAAACTGATCCTTCCCTTTCCTTGTGAGTCAAAATCCCTGAAGCGGGGTTCCATCCCTCTAATCCCCAATAGCTTAGCGCTTCTACACCAACTTCAGACGAGCTTCCTTGACGACATGCGCGATAGCTCGATACACGTACGTTATAAACGATGTCAACGACAGTTGGTAGGGGTTAATTGCACGTATACGCGCAGGGATTTCTCTGAGACTGATTCAGAAAATGCCTGGATTATTCCCAAAGGTACGTACATTGATCGTCCTGTTGTGAAGACTAGTAATCCGCAATAGTGAACAGGGCCAATTGGGGACATTGCAGTCAAACGTTACTGCCACATTATCAAAGCGACTCTCTCACCACGCCCGTCACCGCACACGATGAAGAAGGACGGGAATGAAGTTGTACATATTCGACACTGGCGTACGTTACGCACCGCGGTGAACGAGTGCCGCAGTATTTCTTTCTTTCCACAATGTCCTGGTTGCCGTAGGGATGAAAAATGGGTGAGAGAACTATGAGTTTTGACTAATTAAAGCCCAATTTAAAGTACTCTCTGCCCTTCGCATCCGTCCGTAGGAGGCGTGGTGTCCGCTGTGCAACGGGCATGCCAACGATGGCGTGTAGGAGATCGTCGAGGCACGGGGAAGATGGGTCGTGAGTGCGAATATTGGTGGCGTCCAAGTGGCAATATTGATAATGAAGCCGTCTAGCCGCTTGGTGGAAATATCCACTCCACGGACTGTCTGTCAACAGGCCCTTCTCTGGAGTCTGGAAGCCTTTGCATCCAATTTATAATGGTGCAAGACGCGGCATATCATACCAATGGACATTGCAAAGTATAGATCGAAACGTTGTTCTCCCTTGACCGAACGAGAGCTTTTTATGCTCGCAGTAGTATGTACTTGGCCGATTATGCCGCGTCAAGGAACAGTATAAAGCTGTGAGTTTACGCTTTGGGATCACGACTTCGTTTTCTAGAATGCTATCTGTAGACTCATATCGCGATCCTCTCATTGGCCCGCATTTCGGACGCGATGTTGAAAGCCCCCGTTAATCCGATTTCTGCCTTCGACCTTTGAAAGGAATGACACTACGTCCATGGGTTCAGCAAGCGAAAATTCGCGGGATGATGACATAGCTGCCTCGGGCGACAAGGTCTGCACCAACTGTCCGCCCGTCGACCTCCTGTGTGGCCACATGGTTCCCCAAGCATGCGCCATCGCAGCAACGTGTATAGCGGCGTTCCACTGCTCTGAGCTCTGGATGGCGTCGAGTTACCTACAGACATTTGACTTCCCTTTGGTGGTCTGTAATGACCATCAAGCCACCGCTCCGCCACCGCCGCATATTCGTTCCCAGGGCGACATTCGAGCTCTAGGTAAGCGTGTGATTATATTCACATCAAGACTCCCAGACTCACCACAGTTTTGATCGGGACCAAGTCGAAGACATGGTTTAGCAGCAAATGGTCTCAAGGAGCGGGATCGACATGTCACGTTGGTGGTAATATGCGGACATACTATGTATGCTCCTCCTAAATCCGAACCTGGGGAGTTGACTATCGACGATTTACGCGCGCTCGCGCTGGGATGCACCGAATTCTTCCTCGGTCATGACGCTGAACCAGATCCCGTGGATCTCTTTGTGGAGTTCGAAACGGTGGATCAAATAGCACGATTGATTGACGTCAACACGTTCGGACGCACGCACATGGGCCGGTTAGTAATAATGCACATCATGTGTCCTATCTCAAGACCTCTTCAGATACGCAACTCTACCACTTCCAGACAATGTCGCTTTTCTCTCGCCATCTACAATATTTATCTTCAAATCTCCAACTTCTCAGAGGCTCTCAGCGTAGCAGCTCGGCTAAATGATGTCGGGTAAGGCTTCGACGCCTCCGGAAACCTATCAGTATTGCGCTCTTCTCCATTCTTTCTGTCCTGTTCTAAATCAAACATTCAAATAATGAGATGACTTATTCTCCTTTCCGAGTCACGTACGCAGATACCATTCGAGAGATTTGTCAAGGCCTCGTCACTGAGATTAAGCGCTACCATGGACCGAGGGTGGAAAGAGAAGGTGAAGGTGAACGCAAATGAACGACTGCTGGCACCTTTGAGATCTGTCAAGTCTCAAAGTATCGAACTTCGGGGGTGATCACTACGCGTCGTAAGTATTTGATCGGAGTTCGAACACAGTTCTTGACATGGAACGACGATGATTACCGTAAGCTGGAGTCCGGTTTGATCCCCAACCACATTGCGGCGACTTATCACACAACGCAGGACGCTCATCGAGCATGACATTTCTCCCCTTGAAGCACCGCCAGTCGTACGAGACCAGCGGCGGATCCCATGTACTATAATCAGTGGGTTCCTTGGCGCGGGGGAGTCACCGCTGTTGAGGTGAGTTGTGGATACTTTCAAGTTGGCACGACCCAGGTCGATAACAGACCACTTTCAGGCCCACACTTACGGAACGACATGGGTATCGCATTGCAGTGATTATGAACGAGTTTGGCGACACAGCTGTAGGCTCAAACACTCCTGAAGGGCTAGATTTGGTACAGATATGGTCATATCAATATCACCCGCTTCATATTCCTTGATTAGCCAAGGCTATCAATTTTGCCTCGAGCGAGGATCCGATGGCGGAGAATTCGAAAGAATGTCTCGAACTAGCAAACGAATGTTTACGCTGCAGTATCAAAGATACAGGCATTGTTGCCATCGAGAAACTGATGGATTGGAAAGAAGCATTGATCACATCATACTGGAGACCACGGGTCTTGCTGACCCCGGTATCACTCGAGTCGCAACTTAGTTGAGCTTCGACGGCAATAGGACCTATTGCTATATGTTTTGGCTCAACGAAGAATATCACGTCGGACTCCAAAAGCATGTAACCCTTGATGGTGTGGTCTGCGTGGATGCAGCATTTGGCCAACAGGTACATATTCACATAATTCACTGGGAATCTGCCACTGATGTCATGACTAATTAGCAAATGGAAGAAGACCGTTCAGTGGATGGTATTGGAGAGAGCCTCAGGTATGGTTAATCCATCCGCACCCATTCTTCGGAAGATACAAGCAGATATTGACATCGCCCACATCATGAACATCGATGCGTACTCTGGGAGCCAAGCGATTATAATGTCCCACCTACCGAACTCACCAGTGTGGTGATGCTCTTGATGGTTGTCGTGACCACGCATGTCGGACCTCCGCTACGCATTATGAACTCCGTGGAATATCTAGCCTTTAGTTGATCATCCCTCCTTTGACACTTGGCCAACTCACCAAACTCGAGCATTGGATTCAAGAATTGCTTTGGCGGCATGATGACCTCATGGCAGAAGACCGTTGGAGTTCCCGATTTTGGAAAGCTAGTCTTGATCGGGAAGATGGATGAATTCGAGTCGTACCTTCGGCACCGGTAACATCGACGAGTCATTTGCTCCGACTTGATTCCTTTAAATAATTTTGTGCACGGGGATATCGATCTGTAGGACCATACCCTCGGATGACGAGCCACCAGATAAGTTCCGAAGTCCCCGACCCGGTTAATGCTCGGTCATGTAGACCATGGAAAGACCACACTGATGGACGTGCTCCTGGCAGCAAACAACATCATGTCACCCAGGATGGCGGGGAAGCTGCGATATCTGGATAGTCGCGAAGATGAGATTGAACGCGTTATCACGATGGAAAGCAGCTCCGTTTCGCTGAAGTTCCAAGTCAAGGAACGCGATGATGGCATGTAGTATCTAGTTGGGACGGGATGTGTATCATAACAATATTAATCACTCCAGGAATTCCTCAGAAATCATATATTATCTCCTTGGCACGTAGAGTTTTCTACAGAGGCATCTACCGCATCCCGGATATACGACGGAGCACTCGTAATCGTTGATTAGTAGTTGAGGGAGTTTGCACTCAAGCGAGTCGCCCCGTCTGCAGACCAAACTGGCACCCTCCTTTGCATAGTAATCACCCTACTATAGTAGACTATACTTGTACTCAGACAAGCATGGCAGGACAAACTGCGTCCGATCCTCGTGGTCAACGAAATTGACAGGCTGATCACGGAGTTGAAGCTTGCTCCGGTGGAAGCATATCACCACATTGCCTGGAACAGGTCAACGGAGAATTTTTCGCTAGTGAAACGCATGGTCGATGATCGATTATCTCCGTTGGAGGGAAGAGAGAGACCGCCGGCTTGCAGTAAAGAAGGATCAATACGCAGATGAGGGAGAAGTCGCAGCAAACGTGCCATGCCATAGACAGGTGGGGCTGAGTTCGTGTGGGGAAGTTCGCCCAGCTCTCTCTGCCAAGCTCGGATTCAAGGAAACCAACCTACGACGTGTTCTGTGGGGAGATTTCTACTACCTGGATCCGAAGACGAAGAGAGTTATTAGTCGCAAGCCTATCTACGAGGACGCGCCTTCAATGAAGCCGCTCTTCGTACACTTTGTCTTGGAAAACCTATGGGTCATCTATGATGTAGTCTTATTATGTACTAAACTCGTCAATCTTTGTGTACTCGAGGCCGGCCCATCAGTGCACATGCTTGACGTACTACTGGCAGGAAAGCCGAGAAAAAAGATCGTGTCCGCGCTTGGTCCGCGCTGCCAGTGAATCTGAAACTTTTACCGCGCGACTCGCTTCGTTCGAAAGACACTGGACAACTTCTCTCGCTCATCTTCAATCAATAGCTGTTGCTTTCAACATGTGTAATCCAACATCGTCCCCGGTTTCCCCTCCTACCGCTCAAGTAATCCGCCTTCCTCGCCGGATGTTGTACCCGAACCTCTTCGACCAGGACATCCAACCAAAGAATAATTTAGAGCGGGATCTCTACTCAGCCAGCTCGGGAGCTGGCGCCTATGTCTTTGCGTATGTCAGTAAGATGTTCGCTGTTCCTAGGAGAGAACTCCAGGAGAACAAGGTCAAACCCTTGACAGCGGAGGAACTACGGACGCGCGGAAGAGCAATCAGAGAAGCGCGCCAGGAAGTAGCGTCAGATACACTTGAGAACATGACGGTCCCAGCGATCCCTGAAGACATTCCTGGCACTCCCGAGACACCCCCACCCCGAGGTCAATGACAAGGCTCTCATCGGATTTGCTCGCCTGTATTCTGGGACCATCAAGGATGGAACAAAGATACATTGCCCAAATATAACGTTGCGGTATCGCCGGACCACCCCTTGAATGTTAATAACCTTACGGTCGCAGAAGTGGAGTTTGTACGTTATGATGGGGCGTGAATTACAGCCAGTCGCCAATGTCAGAGCTGGAAATACTTTCGCAATTAGGGGATTGGAGGGCAAAGTTTGGAGAAATGCGACTCTCTGCTCCCCGGGAGAAGCTGCCAGGAGTTATCCAAGACAGTAGTCCTCTCCAGGATCAGGAATTCTCGGGGGTGCTATTGCTATTCGAATAAACTTGATGTGGTGCTTCACTCAGGTTTATTCCGATGTCTCTGCTAAGGCCAGGCTTTCTCCCCTTACAGTCCTTCGCTCAACGCGATTCTATAGGCTCGGACTATGCGTTACAGGCGTGTACGCGATTATTCTTGTGAGTGGTCCCGTCGTTCCAACGGAGTCGGTTAACCCGTGATTCAACAGCTTTGGGCCATCGCCCAAGAGCGACGTACATTCTCCTGCTTGTCGTATGGTGTTCAGAAACTGACATCACTCTTGCAGTATCGGTTCCATTCCAATCTATTGACGGGCAATCCACCTACAAGTTTAAATTCGGCATTATTTAGGACATGCATGCCAAAGTTTCCTCAGTTCCTTGTCCGCCCTTTCCAAACTGGAGTATGCGTCTGCTACGGATGTTCGTTCTTACAGCAAGGGCCTCCTCCTCAGTTACCTTCAGTATTCTAGGTTCATTGCTCTCGCAGCTCCCTTCGGCTTCGCGGCGCTCTCTTATATCATATACCTACCATGGTGCTCAGAAAGTCCTGCAAGCTTGTCCCCGTCATGCTCATGAACTTTCTCCTTTATCGACGCAAATTTTCCCCTCACATGTACCTTGTGATTGCATTGGTGACCACCGGCATCAGTGTGTTCATGTTTTTTTGGAAACGAGAAGCTTTCCTAGACGAAATCCAAGACGATGACCGACGGAACGCAGTCCCCTTGGTATCGCTTACTTCCTGGTCACTCTAGTCTTTGATGGCGCCGTCAACTCAACGCAGGATCAAAAAATCTCCAGATACGAAGTCTCGGGGCAGCAAATGATGTTTTAGATCGATGCATTCTGTACCGTGTTAACTACGGCCCTTGGAACGCTCCCGCTACCATATATTCCTGTCCTGCAGGCTGCATCCCTCATCTGGTGCTCGGAGCGAGTTTTTCGCCGCCTTCGAGTTCATCAAGTCACACCCTTCTATTGTCGTACCGCTCGTTCAGTTCTCACTCACGGGTGCGCTCGGGCAATTGTTTATTTTCGAGACGCTCCAGCACTTTGGATCGTTGACATTAGTGTCAGTTTTAATGTCCTGTTTACTCTTGTTATCTGATGCATCTTGTTTCGCTTGCAGGACGATCACTCTCACCCGGAAAATGTTCACCATGATCTTGTCAGTAGTGGTGTATAACCATAAATTGACCATGGGTCAGTGGTCCGGGACAGCTGCCGTGTTTGCAGGGGTATCAATAGAGGCCTTCGTAAAGCGCAAAGGTAACGTGTTTGCTAAGTTATTCATAGAGGGACACTTACAGGCGTCGTAGACGTGCACGCGAAACAGAAGGATTAAATTTCAAGGTCAAGATCAAGTCGTTGTAGTCAAACAACGCTATTTTCTTTGTACACTCATACCCTTGAAGCAGTATACTCACGACATAGGTAGACCCGAATCATGTATACGTATGATAATTATCCCAGACCAACCAACGCAACGAGAGGTAATTTTGTTATGATGTCATAAACTTCACGGTCGTCATCATCGTGTGTCGTCGCCGTCTTCGTCAAGGACAAGTACCCGTTTACGGTCTTCTGTTCTATTAAGAATCGCATTAGAACGTGCAAGGGCAAGAGTACAGTAGATTAAACCTGGAATCTTCCTTCTTTCTACGAGACACCGCTCGTTGCATTGGTGTAGCAGGGACCGCAACCTTAGCCTTGTGTATAGATTCGTATTCCTGTGCACGAAACGAGGAAAAGATTAGGGAGTCTTCATTGGTGGCGTAGTTTTATACCTTGATCTGCGTCAAAAAACAGCCATTTGGTGATATACAGTACCGGCGATTCTGTACCAAATGGAAAGCATCTTCCCAGGACAATTGACAATGCCGCATTACGAACATGACCACGAACGCAACGCAGAGAAGATTAAAATAGTATGCCGCTGTCATGGAGTTACTGCGTTTCAGTGCGTACACTCCCGCGGGGCGGTGAGAGGCTTGGTCTGCGGTGCCCCGGTGCCCAGTCTTCACTGCGTTTCTACTCCCGCTGAAAACATTGAACCCAAATTCCAATTCAGGTCCGTTATCGGTCCATCAATGTGGCGTTGGCTTGAAGCTGTTGCCATTGAACTGGCAATCGGCCTACTCGCTCAAATGGATGTTCGCTCCACAGACATTTCTATCAAGGAGTGATAATGAGGGCGCTATCCACGCCTTTCAGAATGGACGCAGCCGTAATCACATGGTTAACGATTGCCATGAAACGCTCTAAATTTCCACTTACGTCGAACTCCATCACTCTCATATACGTTCTTCGGAGACCAATCTCGCGGACCCCATTTCCCGTGGTCTCTTTCCCGACCATTCTCTACTCCTCGCCTCGCCTCTGTCCCTCCCCACAGCCATCGTTCCTGGTTCATTCCCCATGTCAAACCAACTCTCCAATACCTTTCACGAATTTATGGCGGATGTTGACATTCCAGCCGCGGCCGCTGGCTTCTGGTCTCACGTCCCAGCTTACCAGAACGACACCCGTCAGGCTGTCACCGCATCGTCTCCGAGTCAGACTCGTTCTCGTCGCGCCCCACGGCATCCCATTGGCTCCTCTTACATCACCCCCTCACTTCACCGTCCCAACGTGTTCACCGCAGATCGGCTTCTCCTTTGGACCACTCCCGCAGCCTGAAGCCAGGAATGGCAGTGGGACCTCGAAGCCAATTTCCCTGACAACCTTGTTTTCAAATTGTTCCAAGTACTCTCGCTCCATCCCATCTTTGTCCTCATCTCATTTCTTTCCACAGATCCGTTCTCTGGATCAGGACACCCACAGCAACTATGGCGCCGGCCTTCTGCACATCACGCCACGAGCGTGAGTGTAAAAAGCTACGAGACTCGGGCCTGGGTCAAGGTGACCGCTGTAGAGCTCAAGACCACCCACGTAGATGAAGCTCTCGCCTGGGCGACCGCGAAAGAGATGGCTTTAGCAAATCACGAGGCCGTGCAGCTCGCAGACAAGTGGTCGATCTCATCCACAAAGCTGAGGAGGCTTTGGCCAAGCCGATAGAGAACACATTGGAAGTGACGATGCCTACCTACACCAGAGTCGGTGCCCGCACCAGCCGCAAGCTTAAACTCGAATCGCTTCCTTTGGTTGACCTCAAGGTGCACATTTCCATCTCGGAACCCGTCAATTCGCATCTTGTAAAACCATAGACGACCTCGCAGGACATCTTGCCCGTCTGGACGAACTCGCGATGGGACTCAAACGCCTCGAACGACTCACACTCGACTACTTTGTGTGCGTTGTCCTCACTATATCCTCACTCCTTTTCAGACCGCGCGTGTGTTCTCGTGGAACGTTTAGATTAGCAGGGTTCCAAGGCCCACATCTTATGCTGATATATCCCGTCATTTCCCAACAACAGTAAGCAGCTTGCTCGACGGACCCACGGACTGGAACGCCCTCCGGGCTTTTGCCCACTCTTACATTTACATGCGCTCACTCCAGGCTACACCTTGATTACGTGTTACTCTAGTAGGGATCGAATTTCAGATTCAGGTATAGTTTTACACAGACTTTGTATCATCATGCACGGACAGCGAAATATGTACCACTTGACGTATCGATTGTTTGTAATTTCTGTTTGTAATTTACTATGCATTGCACAAAAAGTAGTCATTCAGACTATGTGCGATTCCAATCGTGTGTCTACACGTATTAACTTGCGCGTCACCGCTGTATCGGCGTCATGGACGCGACTGGGTAAGCGTGATCACAAAATAAGGTGGCCGCGGCAAGTCCCGGCGCAACTGTTGAACTTCCAAGCCGACCTTCGACTGGACATTAACAAAACGGCGACTAATAAGCCTCCAAAGACTTGGTGGATTTACTGATGGGTATAGCTATAACGCATCGTTTCTAACGGGGCCCAGGGGTGCCCGGAGGGCTTGTGCATGCATTGTGGTGAGGGCACGTGACTCACAGTTCGGACCGGGACAGTCGAGTTTGTCACCTCACGTGATGTTGATTAGTTCGCTCCGGGAGCCTCCGAGTTCTTCCAACGATTGTTATCCCATACTTACCCGATCTTTTTTTTTTTTTGCTTTTCCCATTAACTGATCCACATGATGACTCGGAGTCTACAGCAATCTACTTTCACGCCCATGATATATCACAAACGATATAAAATAACGCCAGAGCAGTTGCTATGATATGATCAGCGACCACATCTCTTGCGGAGTTCTCCAAAACTTTCGCCGCATTCGAGGACACGATCGCGTCCGTGTTTATGGCAGCAGGTGTCTACGTGGCCTTCTCGAGCATTCGTGTGAGTCACGCCTCGCTTGTGCTAATCTCGTTCACTTGCTAATTTTTCGATTTAGGAAGTTCAATGCGCCGTAGTATCTTTGGCTTTGAGACAGGAGGTCGCTCAGTGACCCATCTCCTAGGTACTGGCTGGTACGCTCTTTTTCTCGTCTTCACAATGATCATTTTCACTCACTTCCACCGTTAGGTTTGGCCCGGTACCTCGATGCTCCTCTCCACGAGCTTTGCCGAGGTGGCGTGTAACCGGAAATCCACCTATTTTGCTATCCGAACCATGACCTCTTCCATCACCGAGCGCTTCCAAAAACCGCCTTTGGACACCGCTGAATTGGCCAACGCCAAGGAAAACCACTTCGTTGACCCCGTTCCTGAAAACGAACGTGTTCCTTTCTGGATGTGGGGTTCCATATTGATCCCGAGTGTTATGGTTGGTTGCGTTGTCATGGGCGTCAGTATGGTCAAATGATGTCGCCGTTGGGTGCGTTGATCATTCGTGATTGGGTGATGTTCATACTCTAGACTGACATCCTCGGACAGCTATCGTGTTTGCGTAGAGTTCGAGATGGACTAACACCAATCCCATTACATCTATCGGTGTGTATCTATCAATGTTATCTGGGGATCTGGGTTCGAAGAAGTTTTTGGCACTCCAGAAATCTATGGATATCCAGAAGAATCCCTAGATTCTTTTCCTTTGCCAAAGCCTAGAGAAAATGCCTCCAGGACCTGAAAGGAATCGTCAAGACCAAAAACTGTCCAAAACGATAATGAAGAACAATCGATACATGCACAAGGGGATCAAAGATCTTTTCAGCACCGCTCATGGTGTCTGCTACGACCTTGGTCCATGGGCAGCGGACTGGTACATCCAACGCGTCGTCGAGATGGCCCTTGGGAGCGCCTCCCCGTACAGCAACATAACGACTGCGTGGCAATCCAAAGAAAAGGCGTTTCTCGTCGAACACCTCAAGAGGATTCACATTACCCCCGTTTCCTATGACCCCGAGTCCATCGAAAACGGTATCTCGGACAAAGTCAGGGTCCTCCTTCAAACGTTGGAGGAATAAAAGGAACGAACAGAGTCTTTTAACGAAGATTACAGTGGGATACTGTTCGTCCGAGAAGGGACACAGTGCTCGCATTGACTGCGGTTTTTGAAAATCATCCTCGAACGAAGGATCGGAGCTGGTCCAGAGTAGGATGTCTCCTTGGTTCCTCTGAGAGCTCTTACCGCACCGCTTTCCTGGATATCACGCGAAATATGCTACGCCAGCCACAGGCTGACACGCTGGAAGATCTTAGGTGTGGAGAAGAGAATCTCATTGTCGCGACCATGGTCGCGGAGGAAGGACTGGACATTCAAGCATGCGGGAACGTCATTCGTTGGGAAGTCCCAAACAGCATGGCGAGCTGGCTACAGAGTCGGGGTCGCGCAAGAAGAAAGCGTAGCTCCTTGATCCTCATGTTCGAGAGTGGTGGAATCGACGACGCTCGAATCGCTCAATTCGAGCGATCAGAAAGGGACATGGTTGCACAGTACAATTCCTAGCCCACCCGAGTCGGAAGCGGACGACGAGTTTGAACCTTGCAAATTTAGAGTCGAATTTACAGCGTAAGTGGCTGGCACTGGCTGCGATCTTTTACGTTCGTTCGTTGATGTTGGATACCAATTTCGTTTGTCCTCCAGGGCGTTACTCACTGCAGGAAGCGATATCCCACCTGAACCACTTCTGTTCCGTCCTGCCCAACTCTCGGTACACTCAACGTGTTGCCTTCTATGATTTCGACCCTCCGGATTTACCCAAAGGATGGCATACCCTCGAAGGTGAACTGCGAGACATTACACCTTACCTGGGACCTTCGCGTGTACACCGTCGAACGAAAATATCCCACGAAGCGATCTGCGTATCAACACGTCGCATTCAAAGCCTATCTGGCATTGTGCAGGGCTGGGCTTCTAAACGATCACTTGTTACCCTCGCCGAGCAGCATCGAGCCAGAGATGGAAGAGGAAGTCAAGGAGAAGCTCAAGGACGACGGGCTGACTTCTGTGACCAGCCAGCTCAATCCGTGGCTCCCGTCGAGAAACAACGATGATTGGTGGTCGAGGGAGATCGTGGTCGAAGGCCTTCCTGCGCTGACGCTCTTGACGCGCGTCGAGATTCCGACGCTTGATGAGGACGAGTTACCAGTGTTGTACCATCTGCATAGGGGTAGATTAGGGGTCCAGCTGGGTCCGGGGAAACCAGTCCGCTTATCCCAAGAAGACTTAGTGGTAGCGCAAGAGTGCACCCGGAGTTTGTTTTGGTGTCTCTATGGCGCTCGGATGGAGTGGTTGCGCCTCGACTTTGCCTATCTTTTTACCGTCAACGCGGACCCCGACGCTAGGGCGTGGCTGCCCCGGCGTGATTGGGGAACGAGGACGGAGGACAAGGCTCATCCGGAGTGGGTCCATTCTGTTAATGCCGGGGCGTGTGTTGCCGACCACGGATATTTAACTAACCTCACCTAGGTTCGTGACGGTCGGTCTTTGGGAAAGCTACATCGTTTCGTCGGTTGGCATCACGAGAAACTGACAGAGGAGGAAGAGACCGAAATATGCGGTCGCAAGATATACTCACGATTCGAGGACGTCAAAGTCACGTACCTGCTCGTCGTCGTCGAACCTCTTCCTCCGATATTTCTTACTGCCGCGGGATGCTTCCAATGCAGCTCCGAAGCAATTCCTCATATTTGGCGGAGTAGCGAAAAGCCAGAGTTATTCAGACAAGCGAGTGGAACTTTTGAACTCACTCTCTGGTGTGCTCGCGCTGGGTAAGTCCTGTTCACTCGCATGGCGCGGCTCCTCACACCACCCATTTCACATATATCCCTTCAATCCGATCTGAAATCCGTGCTTGATCCACTTTCCGGCCCATAATACAATACAAATAGCGATAACAATCTATGAAATGATGCCAGAGCAGCTGCTATGAAATGATCGGCGACCTTGAGTCAAGACCACTCATCTCCTGCGGAGTTCTCCAAAAAAGCCGTGTTCGGGGACGCGATCGCGTACGTATTCGTGTTCATGGCAGCAGGTGTCTATCGTGACGTGGCCTTCTCGAAAGCGTAAACCCAATCGTCTAGATGCGACTTGCAGTTTCTCATCACAAGACGTGCAATCGTGGAAGGTCTGCTTTTTTTTCCCCTCTCTCTTTCTTTCCACGATAAGAACGAAACAGTGATTGGACAGGCGGCCCATCCCACCATCCTCCGGATATACCACTGTCGGATTGGGCAGTGCTGCGGTGTTGTCGGTGGTGGCCAAGCACACGATCGTGCCACACAAATATCACGCTTTCGCGTCGTATGTGGGGGGGCGCCCCCCCCCCCCGGGGGGGGGGGGGGGGGGGGGTGGGGGTG